>JASTWF010000088.1:234319-392311 GCA_030390025.1 Squalus acanthias | reverse complement strand
CTCCCCTACCCCCACCTCCCTCCTACCCCCACCTCTCTCCTACCACCACCTCTCTCCTACCCCCACCTCTCTCCTACCCCCACCTCTCTCCTACCCACATCTCTCCTACCCACACCTGTCTCCTACCCCCACCTCTCTCCTACCCACACCTGTCTCCTACCCCCACCTCCCTCCTACCCCCACCTCCCTCCTACCCACACCTCCCTCCTACCCCCACCTCCCTCCTACTCACACCTGTCTCCTACCCCTCCTCTCTCCTAACCCCACCTCTCTCCTACCCCCACCTCTCCCTCACCCCCACCTCTCGCCTACCCCCACCTCTCTCCTACCACCACCTCTCTCCTACCCCCACCTCTCCCCTACCCCCTGCTCTCTCCTACCCCCTGCTCTCTCCTACCCCACCTCTCTCCTACCCCCACCTCCCTCCAACCCCCACCTCTCCCTCACCCCCACCTCTCTCCTACCCCCACCTCTCTCCTACCCCCACCTCCCTCCTACCCCCACCTCTCTCCTACCCCCACCTCTCTCCTACCCCCACCTCTCCCTCACCCCCACCTCTCCCTCACCCCCACCTCTCTCCTACCCCCACCTCTCCCTCACCCCACCTCTCCCTCACCCCCACCTCTCTCCTACCCCCACCTCTCTCCTACCGCCACCTCTCTCCTACCCCCACCTCCCTCCTACCCCCACCTCTCTCCTACCCACTCCTCTCCCCTACCCCCACCTCTCTCCTACCCCTCCTCTCTCCTACCCCCACCTCTCCCCTACCCCCACCTCCCTCCTACCCCCACCTCTCTCCTACCACCACCTCTCTCCTACCCCCACCTCTCTCCTACCCCCACCTCTCTCCTACCCACATCTCTCCCCTACCCCCATCTCCCTCACCCCCACCTCTCCCTCACCCCCACCTATCTCTCACCCCCCTCCTCTCTCTGACCCGCACCTCTCTCCTATACCCACCTCTCCCTCACTCCCATCTCTCTCTCACCCCCTCCTCTGTCTGACCCCCACCTCTCAACATCAGATCTCAGATTTATATATCAACCAAAAGACTTCTGTCTAATGATGCAGCCCTGCCTCAGTACTGCACTGCAGTGTCAGTCTAGAAACCTCAGTATGTGGATTGGACCTTAGGCACAATCACTGGGGAGGGATGAGAGGGATGTGTCACATCACCACACCACAATTTCTTTTGGCGTGGATTATGTCCCTTCATCACATCCCAGTTGCCTAATCTTCCCCAAACATTTCATATGTGTTTGTCTATCTGATAAAATGAACAACTGTCCAATTCAAAGCTGAGAATTACAAATTGAGCCATCCTGCCACTCACTTCGCTCCAAGTAACAACAGTTCCAAATGTCCTGCTAGTTAATGTTTGAGGGAATCAACACTAAGTCCAAAAATGTGCGGGTTAGGTTGATTTGGCTATGATAAATTGACCCTTAGTGTTAGGGGGAGATTAAATAAGTGGGGTTACGGGGATAGGATGGGATATGTTAGGGGGAATTAAATACGTGGGGTTACGGGGATAGGGTGGGATATGTGTCGGTGCAGGCTCGATGGGGATTCTGTGTGAGAAGGCAGGGACAGTGTACTGGATTTGGATGATCAGCCATGATCGTACTGAATGGTGGAGCAGGCTCGACGGGCCGAATGGCCTACTCCTGCTCCTAGTCTCTATGTTTCTATGTTTCTATGATCTAGAATTGGGATTTGGAATCCGAAGATTAGGAATGCAATATTCCAATGGGGATTCTACTGATGTCTGAAGCTGGTTCTTCAGGCTCTTCGGGATGGATGGAACCATCGGGAACACGTGCCGGGAATGATTTATAATCTATTGAAGTATGCGACTAGTCGAAGGAGGCATGGATAAAGAGACGAGGCCTCACTGTTTACAATGAAGAGAACGCAGGGTAGAGATCAGGATGGGGGATTCCAGGGAATCAAAGTGTCTGCCTGGTTAAAAGTTCTCCTGAAGATAAACACTGGGCTGTAAACGGTTAACAAAGGCACCTTTCCTGCACCGATTGTGCAACCAGCTTTAAATGACCAAACCAGCAATGTGCATTGTACTGGGAAGGAACTGTTCAGTCTTAAGGAAGTGATATCTGGAAAGTCCCTGAATGTGGTTCAAACCATGTTATAAACTGGTTGAACAAAGCAATAAACTGTTGATCTGCTCAACAATAACTCCTCCCCCATCTCCACTATTAACCAATGAGACTTGGAGCAGAGAGGTGTCACTAGTTGCCGACTGGAATTTATTTGTGACAGTCTGAAATAGTTTGATATTGTCAGCACAATTCACTCTTATCGCATTGGATGCAGGAGGGAACAGAAGCACTGATCTCATTAAGACCACCAGCTGACACTCATACTTTAACACAGTGAAACATCTCAAGGAGGTGAATTTCCTCAGCGTTCCTCCTGCTCCACCACCAGATCTTCAGTCGAGCGGGCGAGACTCCGAGAGAATTCACCCTCATGGTTGTTTGTGGTGGCGGGGAGGGGGGGCGGAGGGGAGGCATGGGATTGGGCACTGAGGAGATGTTGGAAGAGTAAGGGGAGGTGCCCAAAGGAATGGCTGAAGTGTTTGATTTTGAAGAGGCTTTTGAAGATGAGGAGAGGTGGCTGTAGAAGGAGGCCATTCGGACTTTTGCACCTGTAGTCCAAAGGACCGAGCGGCCTCCTTGTGTGTTGTCACCTCTGTGACCTGAAACTCCACGCCATTTAAATATATTTAAATGAGAGCCAGTGGCAATGCCCTTGGAATTTCCAGCTGTTACACTGGTTGCACTGGAGGACTAAGGCACAGCTGTTTCCAGGATCTTGCATTTATGTAGCATCTTTCACAACCACCGGATGTCCCAAAGCGCTTTACAGCCAATGAAGTACTTTTGAAGTTTAGTCACTGTTGTAATGTAGGAAACGGGGAAGCCCATTAACGATTTGGACTCAGGAAATGGAAATACAATTTCAAAATTTGTGGATGACACTAAATTGGAGGGTATAGTTAATACTGAGGAAGACAGAGATAAAATAGACATTAATAAGCTTCCAGAATGGGTGTGTAAATGGCAAATGAATTTCAATATAGATGTGTGAGGTGTTGCATTTTGGTAGGAGAAATATGGAGGCCATGTACTCCTTGGAAAATAAGTCTAAATGTGGTAGAGGAGCAAAGAGATCGAGGGGTACAGATTCACAAATCACTAAAAGTAGCGACGCAGGTAAACAAGGTCGTAAAAAATGCAAACAAAGCACTGGGGTTCATTTCTGGAGGAATAGAACTGAAAAGCAGATAAGTTATGTTAAATTTATATAGAACCTTGGTTAGACCACACTTGGAGTACTGTGCAGAATTCTGTTTCCATATTGCAGAAAGGATATAGAGGCACTGGAGAAGGTAAAAAAAAAGAATTTCCAAGGATGATGTCAGATCTGAGAGGTATAACCATCAGGAAAGATTGAACAGGCTGGGACGCGTTTCTCTAGAAATGAGAAGGCTGAGGTGTGACCTGATAGAGGTTTTTAAAATTATGAAAGGTGTTGGATAGGATAGACATAGAAAAGATCTTTCCACTTGTGGGGAAGACCAGAACTAGGGGCCATAAATATAAAATAGTAACTAATAATCCAATAAGGAATTCTGGAGAAATGCCTTTACTCAGAGAGTGGTGAGAATGTGGAACTTACTACCACAGGGAGTAGTTGAGGTGAATAGCACAGATACATTTAAGGGGAAGCTGGAATAGAAAATTATGCTGATAGGGTGGAAGGATGAAGTAGGGTGGGAGGAGGCTCGTGTGGAGCATAAACATCAGCATAGAATGGTTGGGTCGAATGACCTGTTTCTGTGTTGTAAATTCTATGTAATTCTATGTAATACTTCTGAGGAACAGGCCTCGGAAGAGGTTAATTCTTCCTGAGAATGCACCTCCAGGCTCTTCAATGCCCTCCCAGGCACCAGCTCAGACATTGGCACGCCGCGGGGCTAGATAGTGAGGCAAAAGGGTCTGCATGTGATGAAATACCCAGCACCAATGAGGAGCAGCAGGTAGTGGTGGCAGGGACAGCCCAGGAGAGATCTCGTCAGAGAGTGTGGTCCTTTCCCAACTTTGCTGAGGAGGACAGAGATGAGGACTTTGTTGGCCCAGCAATAAGAAGAAAACTACTGGCCTCACACAGATGGCTTGATGAGGTATTGGAGGCCTTGCCAAGGAGTTCAGCGCTGTTGCTGATGGTGTGGAAGAGTCTGCATCCAGCCTCAGTGGTGTCATCTCACATGGTGTCACCTCTCTGTAGTCTACCCTGGAGAGCCTGGCCACCTCCAGGAATGCTGCAGCCTGGCCCTCACAACAGGTGTCCATGCCAGCACCATTTGCAGCTTTGGTGGAAGTCTCTGGGTTCCCCAGTGGAGAATGTGGGGTCCACCTTGAACAGATTGCTGGATCAAGTAGACAGGGGCTTTGAAGGATCACTCATCTTCTGCAGTCTTCACTCCCACAGATCAGTGATGAGGCCCAGGCCCACGGGAGTGGCAGTGATGCGATGGGAGCTGTACGTCTTGCCCTCTCTCAGGATGTCAGCCGGTCGGCACGTTTGCCACCCCCCCATCTCACTTGCCACACAAAGGCTGGGTGGCAAAAGGCCATAGGCTCCCTCAGCCTCAATCTGTTAACCTTCCCTTCTTATCTGATTCTCCCAGAGGTTTTGTTTACTTTTAAAATTTAAATCATTCATTTAAAAATAAATCAGATTAGAATGAGAAAAGACACTGACCAGACTCCTCCCACATCAGCACGCCCCAGCTTGGTAATTTCCTTTGACTGGTGAACCCTTCGCTTTCTCCCACGTCTCTCTCTCTCTCCACCTCCCTCTCACATCCACCCATCTCACCCCACCTCTCTCTCTCCCACATCTCTCTCTCCCCATCTCCCTCACCCCTACTCCTCGCACCATCTCTCTCTCCCACGTCTCTCTCTCCCAACCTCCCTCTCACATCCACCCATCTCACCCCACCTCTCCCTCTCCCACGTCTCTCTCTCACCATCTCCCTCACCCCCACTCCTCTCACCATCTCTCTCTCCCATGTCTCACTCACCTCCACATCCCTCTCACCCCCACCCCTTTCACCCCCACCCCTCTCACCCCCACCCCTCTCACCCCCACCCTTCTCACCCCACCCTTCTCACCCTCACCTCTCCCTCACCCCCACCTCTCCCTCACCCCCACCTCTCCCTCACCTCTCCCTCACCCCCACCTCTCCCTCACCCCCACCTCTCCCTCACCCCCACCTCTCCCTCACCCCCACCTCTCCCTCACCCCCACCTCTCCCTCACCCCACCTCTCCCTCACCCCCACATCTCCCTCACCCCCACCTCTCCCTAACCCCACCTCTCCCTCACCCCACCTCTCCCTCACCCCACCTCTCCCTCACCCCCACCTCTCCCTCACCCGCACCTCTCCCTCACCCCCACCTCTCCCTCACCCGCACCTCTCCCTCACCCCCACCTCTCCCGCACCCCACCTCCACCTCACCCCCACATCTCCCTCTCCCTCACCCCCACCTCTCCCTCACCCCCACCTCTCCCTCACCCCTCACCAAATTTAGTCACTTTAGCTTCAGTCAAGTTTACCGTGAACAGTGTATTCTTACTGCCCTCAATTTCTTCACCAGCGGATCCTTCCAGTCTGCAGCAGGAGACATAGCTAACATCTCCCAGTTCACCATCTATCGCTGCGTCCGACAGGTCACTGAGGCTCACTACACCAGGAGAAGGGACTACGTTGGCTTCTCTCTCAGCAGAGAGAATCATGGAATCCATAGGATGGTTACAGCACGGAAGGAGGCCATTCGGCCTGTTGATCCCATGCCGGCTGTCTGTAAGAGCTGTAGCTTTCAAAAGCTCTTATAATAATTTGTCTGTGACTACACAAACCACTCTGGGTAAAGGTATATTGTGTATCAGTAAAACAGGTTTATTAAGCATTAAACATCTAGTACAAAGAAGTAATACTTAACAAGGAGATAGTCACAGTCTGTTCGTTTGAGCCTCAGCATTCCTTCCGAGCGACGGTGGCGCGGTCTCTTTATCCTCTTGCTGCTTTCTCTTGACTGAAGTTCCTTCAACTCTGATTCTGGGTTCGCGCTGCCTTCAGTGTTCAATATCCGTATCTTTATACACTTTTTTCACTTTGCCTACGTGACTGCAAACAGCTATCCGACACCTAGTACATGTTTTATGACCTTGTTGATCCCACTAGATCTCACTTTGTACATATCAAAGTGCCTTTTTATCTTTAGATGTTCCCTTTCCAAAAACCATTTCCCAAGATGTTGTCTAAACAATCTGTCCATTTTATAGTAGTATCACTGAGGGGTGCTTCTCTTATCTCTCTCTCTTCTCCAACTCTTATCTCTTTTCTATCACATTACTGAATACCACATTCCTGATAGTCCCCATAAACTTAGCATTACATTCTATTCCTTCAGTAATTGAAAACAGAGCGAGTTTCAGTCAGGTTGGCATATTTTCCCATCCTGCTTTTCTCTCAGCCATTTGCCATTTTATACAGGCTTTTAGGCTTTTAACATACAATTTCACATATTATAGTAATACAAAAATGTTTTACTAAATCATACAAATACACCCTATCCTACAGAGCACTTCAGCCAGTCCCACTCCCCCGCCCTTTCTCCGTAGCCCTGCAAATTGTTTTCCTTCAGGTACTTATCCAATTACCTTTTGAATCTGATTGAATCTGCCTCCACCACCCTTTCAGGCAGTATATTCCAGATCCTAACCACTCGCTGCGTAAAAAAGTTTTTCCTTATGTCGCCTTTGGTTCTTTTGCCAATCACATTAAATCTGTGTCCATTGGTTCTCGACCCTTCTGCCAATGAGAACAGCTTCTCTCTATCTACTCTGTCCAGGCCCTCATGATTTTTGATGGCACCAAGCAGAGACTGCATGAGAGCAGTCCGAGCTTCTGCTGCAGCACTAAGACGTTGGGTCCCTTCCTCCTGTGCTACAATGGAAGCTGCGATATCACCCATCATGCGCTCCATCTTGTCTGGGTCGACACGGTGTACCATAATTTCGAAGCTGGAAATCCTTGGCTCCAAGGTTTGCGAGAACCCGGGGAATGTTGGAGGCGGACTCCTCCACACTCCTTGACATTGCCAAGATGCTCTCTGGCAGGCTTGCCTTTGCACCTATCAATTCAGTATGCATGCCCACCACCCTTCTTCTGAAGGGCGCACCATCGAGTCCTGTGCAGCAGAACTCGCACATCAACTCGCCCTCTGGGGAGATGGCCCCCAAGCTACCCTTTCCCCCAGCCTTGATGCAGCCCATTCGTCCCTGGTACCTCACCCTGTGCAGATCCCACTTCTACACTAGCCTCTAAAGTTCGCCTAGAGCCAGTTTCTGAGCTGGTGTCTGCGAGGGAGAGATTCAGTGACGCAGTGTCTTCTTCCTCCTCTGCTTCTCCCCCCTCACTCTCTGTGGTGACCTTGGGGACAAACTGCTCAGGTGCTTGTTAATTACCTGAAATCAGAAAGGCACAAGAGTTGGGTTATGGTGAGGGGAGGATGGGGGGAAGCAAAGAAAAATGCCGTGTGAGAGAAAAAAAAGGGGAAAAAAATATAGGGGCCGCGGTTATGGTCTGAAATTGTTGAACTAACAAGGAAAGGGAATACACATTAAATGGTAGGACACTGAGTAGTGTAGAGGAATAAAGGGACCTTGGAGTGCATGTCCACAGATCCCTGAAGGTAGCAGGCCAGGTAGATAAGGTGGTTAAGAAGGCATACGGAATACTTGCCTTTATTAGCCGTGGCATAGAATACAAGAGCAGGGGGGGGTTATGCTTCAACTGTATAAAACAGTAGTTAGGCCTCAGCTAGAGTACTGCGTGCAGTTCTGGTCACCATATTACAGGAAAGATGTGATTGCACTAGAGAGGGTACAGAGGAGATTTACAAGGATATTGCCAGGAGTAGAGAATCTTAGCTATGAAGAAAGACTGGATAGGCTGGGTCTGTTTTCCTTGGAACAGAGGAGGCTGAGGGGAGACCTTATTGAGGTGTATAAAATTATGAGGGGCATAGATAAAGTGGATAGAAAGGACCTATCTCTCTTAGCAGAGGGGTCAAAAAGCAGGGGGCACAGATTTAAATTAATTGGTGGAAGATTTATAGGGGACTTGAGGGGAAATTTCTTCACCCAGAGGGTTGTGGGGGTCTGGAACTCACTGCCTGAAAGGATGGTAGAGGCAGGAACCCTAACCACATTTAAAAAGTACTTGGATGTGCACGTGGGATGCTGTAACCTGCAGGGCTACGGACCAAGAGCTGGGAAGTGGGATTAGGCTGGATAGCTCTTTGTTGGCCGGCGCAGACACGATGGGCCGAAATGGCCTCCTTCCGTGCTGTAACTTTCTATGATTCTATGATTCTATGAATACAGTATACTAAATTGTAAGAAATACAAATAAATCGCTATTTCACCTGGAAGGAGTGTTTGGGGCCCTGGACAGTGGGAAGGGACTGATGAACAAGGTCAGGGAATGTGGAGTCAGGGGACAAGTAGCAGAATGGATAACTAGCTGACTTCAAGACAGAAAGCAGAGAGTAAGGGTAAAGGGTAGCTTTATTCAGAGTAGCAGAGGGTGGGCAGTGGTGTTCCACAAGGATCAGTGCTGGGACCACTGCTGTTCACAAATTATATTAACAATTTAGACTTTGAAATCAAAAACACAATTTCTAAATTTGCGGATGACACCAAATTGGGGGCGATAGTCAATACTGAGGAGAACTGCAACAAATTACAGGAAGACATTAATAAAGTTGCAGAATGGGCATATAATTGACAAATGAAGTTCAACACAGAGGTATTACATTTTGGTAAGAAAAATAGGGAGGTCACTTATTACTTGGAAATTAAGAATCTAAATGGGGTAAAAGAACAAAGGGATCGCGGAGTACAAATATACAAATCACTGAAAGTAGCGACACAGGTTGACAAGTCCATAAAAAAAGCAAACCAAGCACTCGGGTTTATTTCTAGAGGTATAGAATTGAAAAGTAGTGAAGTTATGCTAAACTTGTATCGAACCTTGGTTAGATCACACTTGGAGTACTGCGTACAATTCAGGTCGCCATATTATAAAAAGGACATAGAGGCACAGGAGAGGGTGCAGAGAAGATTTACAAGGATACCAGAAATGCGAGGGTATACCTATCAGGAAAGGATGAACAGACTTGAAAAAAGAAGGCTGAGGGGTGACCTAATAGAGATCTTTAAAATTATGAAAGGTTTTGATAGAGTAGATACAGAGAGATGTTTCCACTTGTGGGGAAGAACAAAACTAGAGGCCATCAAGTCACCAAGAAACCAAAAAGGGGAATCCAGAAGAAACTTCTTTAGCCAGAGAGTGGTGAGAATGTGGAACTCGCTAACACAGGGAGTGGTTGAAGCTAATAGTAAAGATGCATTTAAGGGGAGTCTGGATAAGCATTTGAGGGAGAAGGGAATAGAGAATTACGCTGATAGATTTAGATGAGGAAAGACGGGAGGAAGATTGAGTGGAGCATAAATGTCAGCACGAACTGGTTGGGCCGAATGGTCTGTTTCTCTGCTGTATATCCTATGTCGTCACTTGAAGTGGAACTACCTCTACACAATTCAGACTACCACGGTAACCAGTAGAGAGGTGCAGAAGGAACTCATGGAGAAGTGAAACCAGCCATGTGGTTTATATAGGAAGTAAGCAGCAAGTCTCAAAAACAGAACTGAATGAAAACAAAACTTCAAGATCAGCTACAGTGAATATCAAAAAGGAACAGACACTCATACAGTGTCATTAATCACTGGGTAACATGGAGCGTTCACTGTACACAGCACTGGGCTCCATATAAACACTGCACCAGGTACAGACCCTGAGACAGTGTCATTAATCACTGGGTAACTGTAGGGGGTGGTGCGGTAGGGGTCAGCCTCACCTCTGACTCAGTGAGCGGTTCGAATCGCTCCCACGCCCCTGGTTCAGACCTTGGACTTATTTAGGGGTTGTGAATAAAGATGCAGTAGACAACAGGTTCCGATGAAAGAATTTTGACTTTTATTAAAAGAAAAAGGTAACAAACTTAAAACACACTTCACACTTAAACAGGTTGGGGAACACACGGTACAGGCGAGGGAGAATGACAATATACAAAAATCCTTATCCCTCCCAAAAATCCCACTATCTAGCTAGGTTTCGGTTTCAGGAGATCAGGGATAATGCTCACCAAACAGGGGTTTTGACAGTGCGAAATCCAGCCAGGTAAGTTGATTGCGATTTTGAGGTACTCTCCTTTTGTCCTTTGGGGCCTGCCATCCCCATGTGGTACCGGTCTGTGAAATCTGCGATGGTGGTCTGGTCGTCGAGTGTCTTGCTGGAACTTGCTGCTTCTCTCATCCTCCTGCTCGCATCGTGTGGCTGGTAGACCCGTCTGTGTCTTGCTGGAACGTGCTGCTTCTGGAGCAGAGCTGAGAGAGAGCTTCTTGGGTGATTGGGGCCTCAATTATACTGTTCGGACCCTTTGTCTTTTTCGCGCCAAAACCCCTTACTAAATCGGTTTCGTGTTGAAGTGATTTAGATTTCAGTTGAGGCCTGTTCATTCCATTGTCTTGGTTTTGCGGGCTTGTTTTGATGGATTTAACTTGGTGTTAAATTGTCCTGAACTCTCTTCTTACTGAACTGTTGTAACTGCTTGATGGGCCTTCAATTATACTAAATTGAAGTGGCCTTGTCAAAACCAAATCAAATCCCGGTCATTGTAAGACCTCGTCAACAGTAATGACCCTACCAAGTGTCAAATGGCTTGCGTCCTGTCGATCTGTTGTTCAATCGGAGCCCGCATTGTCCTCCTGTTTTGGGTTTCTTGCTGGGCCTAGCACTCCTATCTTTATGCATGTCTTTAATGGGTTCTGTGATAGGTTTTAATGGTTCCTGTGTTTTGGGTGGGGCTGCCTTCTCCCAGGGCCTATTGTCCAAATGTTAATGTTTGCTGGGGCTTGAATTCCCAGACAATGCAATACCCAAAACTGCTATCTACAGAGGTTGACCCCACGTCCTGTGCAGCCCCCTCTCCCTTACATGTCCAGACATGTCCTTTTAAAATGCCAAAGCTTGGTTTTGGTCTTAAATTCCTTATGTTAGGCCCAAATGCATTTTGATCACTCTGGGGTGGTTCCAAAGTCCTTTTTCCTTAGGTTTTGGGGATCTGCAAATTTTGGAAATTTTACAGTAACACAGAGCATTCACTGTACACAGCACTGGGCTCCATATAAACACTGTACTGGGTCCAAACCAATGGCACGAAAATTAGACCTAATACGCGAGAGTACGCACTGTGTACTCTCGCGTATTAGGTCTCCAATTGCCGGTTTCCTGCATGAATTGCGCATGCGCGGGAAACCGACACTTCGTGAATTCAAAAGGGGGCGGTTCCGAAGTGAACCGCGTGCGCGCGACAGGCTGCGCGCACGCAGTGCACTTAGTTATTTTTTCAGCTTTGAACGCGCAGGTAAGCATGGAAGATTTTACACATGAAGAAAGGAGGCGTAAGACCCTCTTAACAAGGTAAGTAGTTAATTAAGTATTTTAAATTTTTTTTCAACAGGTTTATCTTTTTTAGAGACTTTAAAGAAAGGTAAGTTTATTTTTATAACTTTTAAAAAGATTTTAAATTTTTTCAAAAATTTAATTTTTTGTTTAAAGTGGTTAATTTATTTAACTCTACTTATTTTATTAATGTGATGGCTTTTTTTTAAATTTAATTGAGGTTTAGCTGTTCTTTTGGGGGGGTGCAGTATTCATAGCTTTGACAGGTCTACCTGTCAAAACTATGAATGAAAGATGGTGTGCTGCCATTGGCTCTAACTGAATCACGTGATCCCAGAGCTCGCACGAACTAATTGCGTCTCTGGGTCACGCAAGCACTGCATGGTTCCAAGAGACAGAGCCATTCAAGCTAAAGTTCATGTGGGCCCGGAGCAAAAAGGTAGGCACGGAGTGCGATATCGCGGGCATTCCTTACCCCCGCGGGAACCCTCACTGTTTAATTTCTGGGCCATTATGTGAGGTGTCAGCTTTGGCTCAGTGGTAGCACTATTGTCTCTGTATCAGAAGGTCATGGGTTCAAGACCCTCCCCAGAGGTTTGAGCAGATAATCCAGTCTGATTCTTCAGTGTAGTACTGAGGACCTGCTGCACTGAGGGAGTGTCGGAGGTGCTGTCTTTCAGAGGAGATGTTAAACTCAGGCCCTCTCTGCCCTCTCAAGTGGATGTAAAAGATCGCATATAACAACAGAAAACGCTGGAAAAACTCAGCAGGCCAGGCAGCATCCGTGGAGAGAGAAACAGAGTTAATGTTTCAGGTCGAAGACCTTTCGTCAGACCTGAAACGTTAACTCTGTTTCTCGCTCCACGGATGCTGCCTGGCCTGCTGAGTTTTTCCAGCATTTTCTGTTGTTATTTCGGGTATCCAGCATCAGCAGTATTTTGCTATCGTAAAAGATCGCATGGCAGTGTTGATAGAAGAACAGGGGAATTCTCGCTGGTGTCCTGGCCAATATTTATCCCTCAACCATCATCACTAAAACTCATTATCTCATTGTTCTTTGTGGGACCCTCGCTATTACTATAGTGACTACAATTCAAAACGACTTCATTGGCTGTAAGCGCTTTATTGTGTCGTGAAAGGTGTTATATAAATGTTACTTTCTTTTATCTTAGCCTTGCTAAGCCGTACTGTCAACAATAATATTGAACGATTGTTACGAAACAAAACCCAGTTAATGTTACAATATTGTGATATACTTGAATTCTTTAGATTTTGTCCATTGGTTATACGAGCCCTCATTGATGAACCTTGAGATGGACTGTATGGTGTCACCAGAGATATTAAATAAAGCTGCTGTAGTTAAAGCAGCTCCGTGTCAGACTTCATCTAGTATTCGATAATTACACTTCATAATCACTGCAGCACTGCTGTGATTGGTTTGTCTTGTGTAAGTAGTATTTTGACTCGGAGCAGTCCAAAGGCGAGAACATATACGTATTTTATAAACCTTAGATGTGAATGACAGATCTCAATCCAATGTGCATGTGATAAAAGAGCACGGAAGATTTATCTGGAAAAAGTTATCTAACATAGATTCCATGTTGTGAATCTGAATAAAAAAAATGATAGGCCTTATAGGGATTGTGTTTGTGTCTGTCTCACTGTGCACTGTGTGTGGATGGGGATTGTGTTTGTGTCTGTCTCACTGTGCACTGTGTGTGGATGGGGATTGTGTTTGTGTTTGTCTCTCTGTGCACTGTGTGTGGATGGGGAGTGTGTTTGTCTCTGTCTCACTGTGCACTGTGTGTGGATGGGGATTGTGTTTGTGTCTCTCACTGTGCATTGTGTGGATGGGGATTGTGTTTGTGTCTGTCTCACTGTGCACTGTGTGGATGGGGATTGTGTTTGTGTCTCTCTCACTGTGCACTGTGTGTGGATGGGGATTGTGTTTGTGTCTGTCTCACTGTGCACTGTGTGTGGATGGGGAAGGTGTTTGTGTCTGTCTCACTGTGCACTGTGTGTGGATGGGGATTGTGTTTGTGTCTGTCTCACTCTGCACTGCGTCTGGATGTGGATTGTGTTTGTGTCTGTCTCACTGTCCACTGTGTGGATGGGGAGTGTGTTTGTGTCTGTCTCATTTTGCACTGTGTGTGGATGGGGATTGTGTTTGTGTCTGTTTCACTGAGCACTGTGTAGATGGGGATTGTGTTTGTGTCTGTCTCACTGTGCACTGTGTGTGGATGGGGATTGTGTTTGTGTCTGTCTCACTGTGCACTGTGTGTGGATGGGGATTGTGTTTGTGTCTGTCTCACTGTGCACTGTGTGTGGATGGGGATTGTGTTTGTGTCTGTCTCACTGTGCACTGTGTGTGGATGGGGATTGTGTTTGTGTCTGTCTCACTGTGCACTGTGTGTGGATGGGGATTGTGTTTGTCTCACTGTGCACTGTGTGTGGATGGGGATTGTGTTTGTGTCTGTCTCACTGTGCGCTGTGTGTGGATGGGGATTGTGTTGTTGTCTGTCTCACTGTGCACTGTGTGGATGGGGATTGTGTTTGTGTCTGTCTCACTGTCCACTGTGTGTGGATGGGGATTGTGTTTGTGTCTGTCTCACTGTGCACTGTGTGTGGATGGGGATTGTGTTTGTGTCTGACTCACTGTGCATTGGGTGTGGATGGGGATTGTGTTTGTGTCTGTCTCTCTGTGCACTGTGTGTGGATGGGATTGTGTTTGTGTCTGTCTCACTGTGCACTGTGTGTGGATGGGGATTGTGTTTGTGTCTCTCTCACTGTGCACTGTGTGTGGATGGGGATTGTGTTTGTGTCTGTCTCACTCTGCACTGTGTCTGGATGTGGATTGTGTTTGTGTCTGTCTCACTGCGCACTGTGTGTGGATGGGGATTGTGTTTGTGTCTGTCTCACTGTCCACTGTGTGGATGGGGAGTGTGTTTGTTTCTGTCTCACTGCGCACTGTGTGTGGATGGGGATTGTGTTTGTCTCTGTCTCACTGCGCACAGTGTGTGGATGGGGATCGTGTTTGTGTCTGTCTCACTGAGCACTGTGTGTGGATGGGGATAGTGTTTGTGTCTGTCTCACTGTGCAATCTGTGTGGATGATGTTTGTGTCTGTCTCACTGTGCACTGTGTGTGGATGGGGATTGTGTTTGTGTCTGTCTCACTGTGCACTGTGTGTGGATGGGGATTGTGTTTGTGTCTGCTTCACTGTGCGCTGTGTGTGGATGGGGATTGTGTTTGTGTCTGTCTCACTGTGCACTGTGTGTGGATGGGGATTGTGTTTGTGTCTGTCTCACTCTGCACTGTGTGTGGATGGGGATTGTGTTTGTGTCTGTCTCACTGTGCACTGTGTGTGTGGATGGGGATTGTGTTTGTGTCTGTCTCACTGTGCACTGTGTGTGGATGCGGATTGTGTTTGTGTCTGTCTCACTGTGCTCTGTGTGTGGATGGGGAATGTATTTGTGTCTCTCTCACTGTGCACTGTGTGTGGATGGGGATTGTGTTTGTGTCAGTCTCACTGTGCACTGTGTGTGGATGGGGATTGTGTTGTTATCTGTCTCACTGCGCACTGTGGATGGGGATTGTGTTTGTCTCTGTCTCACTGTGCACTGTGTGTGGATGGGGATTGTGTTTTTGTCTGTCTCACTGTGCACTGTGTGTGGATGGGGATTGTGTTTGTGTCTGTCTCACTGTGCACTGTGAGTGGATGGGGATTGTGTTTGTGTCTGTCTCACTGTGCACTGTGTGTGGATGGGGACTGTGTTTGCATCTGTCTCACTGTGCACTGTGTGTGGATGGGGATTGTGTTTGCGTCTGTCTCACTGTGCACTGTGTGTGGATGGGGATTGTGTTTGTGTCTGTCTCACTGCACTGTGTGTGGATGGGGATTGTGTTGTTGTCTGTCTCACTGTGCACTGTGTGGATGGGGAATGTGTTTGTGTCTGTCGCACTGTGCACTGTGTGGATGGGGATTGTGTTTGTGACTGTCTCACTGAGCACTGTGTGTGGATGGGGATTGTGTTTGTGTCTGTCTCACTGTGCACTGTTTGTGGATGGGGATTGAATTTGTGTCTGTCTCACTGTGCACTGTGTGTGGATGGGGATTGTGTTTGTGTCTGTCTCACTGTGCACTGTGAGTGGATGGGGATTGTGTTTGTGTCTGTCTCACTGTGCACTGTGTGAGGATGGGGATTGTGTTTGTGTCTGTCTCGCTGTGCACTGTGTGTGGATGGGGATTGTGTTTGGGTCTGTCTCACTGTGGACTGTGTGTGGATGGGGATAGTGTTTGTGTCTGTCTCACTGTGCACTGTGTGTGGATGGGGATTGTGTTTGTGTCTGTCTCACTGTGCTCTGTGTGTGGATGGGGAATGTGTTTGTGTCTCTCTCACTGTGCACTGTGTGTGGATGGGGATTGTGTTTGTGTCTGTCTCACTGTGCACTGTGTGGATGGGGATTGTGTTTGTGTCTGTCTCACTGTGCATTTTGTGTGGATGGTGTTTGTGTTTGTGTCTGTCACACTGTGCACTGTGTGTGGATGGGGATTGTGTTTGTGTCTGTCTCACTGTGCATTGTGTGTGGATGGGGATTGTGTTTGTGTCTCTCTCACTGTGCACTGTGTGTGGATGGGGATTGTGTTGGTGTCTGTCTCAGTGTGCACTGTGTGTGGATGGGGATTGTGTTTGTGTCTGTTTCTCTGAGCAATGTGTGTAGATGGGGATTGTGTTTGTGTCTGTCTCACTGTGCACTGTGTGTAGATGGGGATTGTGTTTGTGTCTGTCTCACTGTGCACTGTGTGTGGATGGGGATTGTGTTTGCGTCTGTCTCACTGTGCACTGTGTGTGAATGGGGATTGTGTTTGTGTCTGTCTCACTGTGCACTGTGTGTGGATGGGGAGTGTGTTTGTGTCTCTCTCTCTGTGCACTGTGTGGATGGGGAATGCGTTTGTGTCTCTCTCACTGCACTGTGTGTGGATGGGGAGTGTGTTTGTCTCTGTCTCACTGTGCACTGTGTGTGGATGGGGATTGTGTATGTGTCTGTCTCTGTGTGCACGGTGTGTGGATGGGGATTGTGTTTGTGTCTCTCTCACTGTGCACTGTGTGTGGATGGGGATTGTGTTTGTGTCTGTCTCTGTGTGCACGGTGTGTGGATGGGGATTGTGTTTGTGTCTCTCTCACTGTGCACTGTGTGTGGATGGGGATTGTGTTTGTGTCTGTCTCACTGTGCACTGTGTGTGGATGGGGATTGTGTTTGTGTCTGTCTCACTGTGCACTGTGTGTGGATGGGGATTGTGTTTGTGTCTGTCTCACTGTGCACTGTGTGTGGATGGGGATTGTGTTTGTGTCTGTCTCACTGTGCACTGTGTGTGGATGGGAATTGTGTTTGTGTCTGTCTCACTCTGCACTGTGTCTGGATGTGGATTGTGTTTGTGTCTGTCTCACTGTCCACTGTGTGGATGGGGAGTGTGTTTGTGTCTGTCTCATTGTGCACTGTGTGTGGATGGGGATTGTGTTTGTGTCTGTTTCACTGACACTGTGTAGATGGGGATTGTGTTTGTGTCTGTCTCACTGTGCACTGTGTGTGGATGGGGATTGTGTTTGTGTCTGTCTCACTGTGCACTGTGTGTGGATGGGGATTGTGTTTGTGTCTGTCTCACTGTCCACTGTGTGGATGGGGAGTGTGTTTGTGTCTGTCTCATTTTGCACTGTGTGTGGATGGGGATTGTGTTTGTGTCTGTTTCACTGAGCACTGTGTAGATGGGGATTGTGTTTGTGTCTGTCTCACTGTGCACTGTGTGTGGATGGGGATTGTGTTTGTGTCTGTCTCACTGTGCACTGTGTGTGGATGGGGATTGTGTTTGTGTCTGTCCTCACTGTGCACTGTGTGTGGATGGGGATTGTGTTTGTGTCTGTCTCACTGTGCACTGTGTGTGGATGGGGATTGTGTTTGTGTCTGTCTCACTGTGCACTGTGTGTGGATGGGGATTGTGTTTGTCTCACTGTGCACTGTGTGTGGATGGGGATTGTGTTTGTGTCTGTCTCACTGTGCGCTGTGTGTGGATGGGGATTGTGTTGTTGTCTGTCTCACTGTGCACTGTGTGGATGGGGATTGTGTTTGTGTCTGTCTCACTGTGCACTGTGTGTGGATGGGGATTGTGTTTGTGACTGTCTCACTGTGCACTGTGTGTGGATGGGGATTGTGTTTGTGTCTGTTTCACTGTGCACTGTGTGTGGATGGGGATTGTGTTTGTGTCTGTCTCACTGTGCACTGTGTGTGGATGCGGATTGTGTTTGTGTCTGTTTCACTGTGCACTGTGTGTGGATGGGGATTGTGTGTGTGTCTGTTTCACTGTGCACTGTGTGTGGATGGGGATTGTGTTTGTGTCTGTCTCACTGTGCACTGTGTGTGGATGCGGATTGTGTTTGTGTCTGTCTCACTGTGCTCTGTGTGTGGATGGGGAATGTATTTGTGTCTGTCTCACTGTGCTCTGTGTGTGGATGGGGATTGTGTTGTTGCCTGTCTCACTGTGCAATCTGTGTGGATGATGTTTGTGTCTGTCTCATTGTCCACTGTGTGTGGATGGGGATTGTGTTTGTGTCTGTTTCACTGAGCACTGTGTAGATGGGGATTGTGTTTGTGTCTGTCTCACTGTGCACTGTGTGTGGATGGGGATTGTGTTTGTGTCTGTCTCACTGTGCACTGTGTGTGGATGGGGATTGTGTTTGTGTCTGTCTCACTGTGCACTGTGTGTGGATGGGGATTGTGTTTGTGTCTGTCTCACTGTGCACTGTGTGTGGATGGGGATTGTGTTTGTGTCTGACTCACTGTGCATTGAGTGTGGATGGGGATTGTGTTTGTGTCTGTCTCTCTGTGCACTGTGTGTGGATGGGATTGTGTTTGTGTCTGTCTCACTGTGCACTGTGTGTGGATGGGGATTGTGTTTGTGTCTCTCTCACTGTGCACTGTGTGTGGATGGGGATTGTGGTTGTGTCTGTCTCACTCTGCACTGTGTCTGGATGTGGATTGTGTTTGTGTCTGTCTCACTGCGCACTGTGTGTGGATGGGGATTGTGTTTGTGTCTGTCTCACTGTCCACTGTGTGGATGGGGAGTGTGTTTGTTTCTGTCTCACTGCGCACTGTGTGTGGATGTGGATTGTGTTTGTCTCTGTCTCACTGCGCACAGTGTGTGGATGGGGATTGTGTTTGTGTCTGTCTCACTGAGCACTGTGTGTGGATGGGGATAGTGTTTGTGTCTGTCTCACTGTGCAATCTGTGTGGATGATTTTTGTGTCTGTCTCACTGTGCACTGTGTGTGGATGGGGATTGTGTTTGTGTCTGTTTCACTGTGCACTGTGTGTGGATGGGGATTGTGTTTGTGTCTGTCTCACTGTGCACTGTGTGTGGATGCGGATTGTGTTTGTGTCTGGCTCACTGTGCTCTGTGTGTGGATGGGGAATGTGTTTGTGTCTCTCTCACTGTGCACTGTGTGTGGATGCGGATTGCGTTTGTGTCTGTCTCACTGTGCACTGTGTGTGGATGGGGATTGTTTTTGTGTCTGTCTCACTGTGCACTGTGTGTGGATAGGGATTGTGTTGCTGTCTGTCTCACTGTGCACTGTGGATGGGGATTGTGTTTGTCTCTGTCTCACTGTGCACTGTGTGTGGATGGGGATTGTGTTTGTGTCTGTCTCACTGTGCACTGTGTGTGGATGGGGATTGTGTTTGTGTCTGTCTCACTGTGCACTGTGTGTGGATGGGGATTGTGTTTGTGTCTGTCTCACTGTGCACT
Source organism: Squalus acanthias (assembly GCA_030390025.1). Taxonomy (NCBI): domain Eukaryota; kingdom Metazoa; phylum Chordata; class Chondrichthyes; order Squaliformes; family Squalidae; genus Squalus; species Squalus acanthias. The sequence goes on along the minus strand of JASTWF010000088.1, from coordinate 372,893 downwards.
GTGAGTGGATGGGGATTGTGTTTGTCTCTGTCTCACTGTGCACTGTGTGTGGATGGGGATTGTGTTTGCATCTGTCTCACTGTGCACTGTGTGTGGATGGGGATTGTGTTTGCGTCTGTCTCACTGTGCACTGTGTGTGGATGGGGATTGTGTTTGTGTCTGTCTCACTGTGCACTGTGTGTGGATGGGGATTGTGTTTGTGTCTGACTCACTGTGCATTGAGTGTGGATGGGGATTGTGTTTGTGTCTGTCTCTCTGTGCACTGTGTGTGGATGGGGATTGTGTTTGTGTCTGTCTCACTCTGCACTGTGTCTGGATGTGGATTGTGTTTGTGTCTGTCTCACTGCGCACTGTGTGTGGATGGGGATTGTGTTTGTGTCTGTCTCACTGTCCACTGTGTGGATGGGGAGTGTGTTTGTTTCTGTCTCACTGCGCACTGTGTGTGGATGGGGATTGTGTTTGTCTCTGTCTCACTGCGCACAGTGTGTGGATGGGGATTGTGTTTGTGTCTGTCTCACTGTGCACTGTGTGTGGATGGGGATAGTGTTTTTGTCTGTCTCACTGTGCAATCTGTGTGGATGATGTTTGTGTCTGTCTCACTGTGCACTGTGTGTGGATGCGGATTGTGTTTGTGTCTGTCTCACTGTGCACTGTGTGTGGATGGGGATTGTGTTTGTGTCTGTTTCACTGTGCACTGTGTGTGGATGGGGATTGTGTTTGTGTCTGTCTCACTGTGCACTGTGTGTGGATGCGGATTGTGTTTGTGTCTGTTTCACTGTGCACTGTGTGTGGATGGGGATTGTGTGTGTGTCTGTTTCACTGTGCACTGTGTGTGGATGGGGATTGTGTTTGTGTCTGTCTCACTGTGCACTGTGTGTGGATGCGGATTGTGTTTGTGTCTGTTTCACTGAGCACTGTGTAGATGGGGATTGTGTTTGTGTCTGTCTCACTGTGCACTGTGTGTGGATGGGGATTGTGTTTGTGTCTGTCTCACTGTGCACTGTGTGTGGATGGGGATTGTGTTTGTGTCTGTCTCACTGTGCACTGTGTGTGGATGGGGATTGTGTTTGTGTCTGTCTCACTGTGCACTGTGTGTGGATGGGGATTGTGTTTGTGTCTGTCTCACTGTGCACTGTGTGTGGATGGGGATTGTGTTTGTCTCACTGTGCACTGTGTGTGGATGGGGATTGTGTTTGTGTCTGTCTCACTGTGCGCTGTGTGTGGATGGGGATTGTGTTGTTGTCTGTCTCACTGTGCACTGTGTGGATGGGGATTGTGTTTGTGTCTGTCTCACTGTGCACTGTGTGTGGATGGGGATTGTGTTTGTGACTGTCTCACTGTGCACTGTGTGTGGATGGGGATTGTGTTTGTGTCTGTTTCACTGTGCACTGTGTGTGGATGGGGATTGTGTTTGTGTCTGTCTCACTGTGCACTGTGTGTGGATGCGGATTGTGTTTGTGTCTGTTTCACTGTGCACTGTGTGTGGATGGGGATTGTGTGTGTGTCTGTTTCACTGTGCACTGTGTGTGGATGGGGATTGTGTTTGTGTCTGTCTCACTGTGCACTGTGTGTGGATGCGGATTGTGTTTGTGTCTGTCTCACTGTGCTCTGTGTGTGGATGGGGAATGTATTTGTGTCTGTCTCACTGTGCTCTGTGTGTGGATGGGGATTGTGTTGTTGCCTGTCTCACTGTGCAATCTGTGTGGATGATGTTTGTGTCTGTCTCATTGTCCACTGTGTGTGGATGGGGATTGTGTTTGTGTCTGTTTCACTGAGCACTGTGTAGATGGGGATTGTGTTTGTGTCTGTCTCACTGTGCACTGTGTGTGGATGGGGATTGTGTTTGTGTCTGTCTCACTGTGCACTGTGTGTGGATGGGGATTGTGTTTGTGTCTGTCTCACTGTGCACTGTGTGTGGATGGGGATTGTGTTTGTGTCTGTCTCACTGTGCACTGTGTGTGGATGGGATTGTGTTTGTGTCTGACTCACTGTGCATTGAGTGTGGATGGGGATTGTGTTTGTGTCTGTCTCTCTGTGCACTGTGTGTGGATGGGATTGTGTTTGTGTCTGTCTCACTGTGCACTGTGTGTGGATGGGGATTGTGTTTGTGTCTCTCTCACTGTGCACTGTGTGTGGATGGGGATTGTGGTTGTGTCTGTCTCACTCTGCACTGTGTCTGGATGTGGATTGTGTTTGTGTCTGTCTCACTGCGCACTGTGTGTGGATGGGGATTGTGTTTGTGTCTGTCTCACTGTCCACTGTGTGGATGGGGAGTGTGTTTGTTTCTGTCTCACTGCGCACTGTGTGTGGATGTGGATTGTGTTTGTCTCTGTCTCACTGCGCACAGTGTGTGGATGGGGATTGTGTTTGTGTCTGTCTCACTGTGCTCTGTGTGTGGATGGGGAATGTATTTGTGTCTGTCTCACTGTGCTCTGTGTGTGGATGGGGATTGTGTTGTTGCCTGTCTCACTGTGCAATCTGTGTGGATGATGTTTGTGTCTGTCTCATTGTCCACTGTGTGTGGATGGGGATTGTGTTTGTGTCTGTTTCACTGAGCACTGTGTAGATGGGGATTGTGTTTGTGTCTGTCTCACTGTGCACTGTGTGTGGATGGGGATTGTGTTTGTGTCTGTCTCACTGTGCACTGTGTGTGGATGGGGATTGTGTTTGTGTCTGTCTCACTGTGCACTGTGTGTGGATGGGGATTGTGTTTGTGTCTGTCTCACTGTGCACTGTGTGTGGATGGGGATTGTGTTTGTGTCTGACTCACTGTGCATTGAGTGTGGATGGGGATTGTGTTTGTGTCTGTCTCTCTGTGCACTGTGTGTGGATGGGATTGTGTTTGTGTCTGTCTCACTGTGCACTGTGTGTGGATGGGGATTGTGTTTGTGTCTCTCTCACTGTGCACTGTGTGTGGATGGGGATTGTGGTTGTGTCTGTCTCACTCTGCACTGTGTCTGGATGTGGATTGTGTTTGTGTCTGTCTCACTGCGCACTGTGTGTGGATGGGGATTGTGTTTGTGTCTGTCTCACTGTCCACTGTGTGGATGGGGAGTGTGTTTGTTTCTGTCTCACTGCGCACTGTGTGTGGATGTGGATTGTGTTTGTCTCTGTCTCACTGCGCACAGTGTGTGGATGGGGATTGTGTTTGTGTCTGTCTCACTGAGCACTGTGTGTGGATGGGGATAGTGTTTGTGTCTGTCTCACTGTGCAATCTGTGTGGATGATTTTTGTGTCTGTCTCACTGTGCACTGTGTGTGGATGGGGATTGTGTTTGTGTCTGTTTCACTGTGCACTGTGTGTGGATGGGGATTGTGTTTGTGTCTGTCTCACTGTGCACTGTGTGTGGATGCGGATTGTGTTTGTGTCTGGCTCACTGTGCTCTGTGTGTGGATGGGGAATGTGTTTGTGTCTCTCTCACTGTGCACTGTGTGTGGATGCGGATTGCGTTTGTGTCTGTCTCACTGTGCACTGTGTGTGGATGGGGATTGTTTTTGTGTCTGTCTCACTGTGCACTGTGTGTGGATAGGGATTGTGTTGCTGTCTGTCTCACTGTGCACTGTGGATGGGGATTGTGTTTGTCTCTGTCTCACTGTGCACTGTGTGTGGATGGGGATTGTGTTTGTGTCTGTCTCACTGTGCACTGTGTGTGGATGGGGATTGTGTTTGTGTCTGTCTCACTGTGCACTGTGTGTGGATGGGGATTGTGTTTGTGTCTGTCTCACTGTGCACTGTGAGTGGATGGGGATTGTGTTTGTCTCTGTCTCACTGTGCACTGTGTGTGGATGGGGATTGTGTTTGCATCTGTCTCACTGTGCACTGTGTGTGGATGGGGATTGTGTTTGCGTCTGTCTCACTGTGCACTGTGTGTGGATGGGGATTGTGTTTGTGTCTGTCTCACTGTGCACTGTGTGTGGATGGGGATTGTGTTTGTGTCTGACTCACTGTGCATTGAGTGTGGATGGGGATTGTGTTTGTGTCTGTCTCTCTGTGCACTGTGTGTGGATGGGGATTGTGTTTGTGTCTGTCTCACTCTGCACTGTGTCTGGATGTGGATTGTGTTTGTGTCTGTCTCACTGCGCACTGTGTGTGGATGGGGATTGTGTTTGTGTCTGTCTCACTGTCCACTGTGTGGATGGGGAGTGTGTTTGTTTCTGTCTCACTGCGCACTGTGTGTGGATGGGGATTGTGTTTGTCTCTGTCTCACTGCGCACAGTGTGTGGATGGGGATTGTGTTTGTGTCTGTCTCACTGTGCACTGTGTGTGGATGGGGATAGTGTTTTTGTCTGTCTCACTGTGCAATCTGTGTGGATGATGTTTGTGTCTGTCTCACTGTGCACTGTGTGTGGATGCGGATTGTGTTTGTGTCTGTCTCACTGTGCACTGTGTGTGGATGGGGATTGTGTTTGTGTCTGTTTCACTGTGCACTGTGTGTGGATGGGGATTGTGTTTGTGTCTGTCTCACTGTGCACTGTGTGTGGATGCGGATTGTGTTTGTGTCTGTTTCACTGTGCACTGTGTGTGGATGGGGATTGTGTGTGTGTCTGTTTCACTGTGCACTGTGTGTGGATGGGGATTGTGTTTGTGTCTGTCTCACTGTGCACTGTGTGTGGATGCGGATTGTGTTTGTGTCTGTCTCACTGTGCTCTGTGTGTGGATGGGGAATGTATTTGTGTCTCTCTCACTGTGCACTGTGTGTGGATGGGGATTGTGTTTGTCTCACTGTGCACTGTGTGTGGATGGGGATTGTGTTTGTGTCTGTCTCACTGTGCTCTGTGTGTGGATGGGGATTGTGTTGTTGCCTGTCTCACTGTGCAATCTGTGTGGATGATGTTTGTGTCTGTCTCATTGTCCACTGTGTGTGGATGGGGATTGTGTTTGTGTCTGTTTCACTGAGCACTGTGTAGATGGGGATTGTGTTTGTGTCTGTCTCACTGTGCACTGTGTGTGGATGGGGATTGTGTTTGTGTCTGTCTCACTGTGCACTGTGTGTGGATGGGGATTGTGTTTGTGTCTGTCTCACTGTGCACTGTGTGTGGATGGGGATTGTGTTTGTGTCTGTCTCACTGTGCATTGTGTGTGGATGGGGATTGTGTTTGTGTCTGACTCACTGTGCATTGAGTGTGGATGGGGATTGTGTTTGTGTCTGTCTCTCTGTGCACTGTGTGTGGATGGGATTGTGTTTGTGTCTGTCTCACTGTGCACTGTGTGTGGATGGGGATTGTGTTTGTGTCTCTCTCACTGTGCACTGTGTGTGGATGGGGATTGTGGTTGTGTCTGTCTCACTCTGCACTGTGTCTGGATGTGGATTGTGTTTGTGTCTGTCTCACTGCGCACTGTGTGTGGATGGGGATTGTGTTTGTGTCTGTCTCACTGTCCACTGTGTGGATGGGGAGTGTGTTTGTTTCTGTCTCACTGCGCACTGTGTGTGGATGTGGATTGTGTTTGTCTCTGTCTCACTGCGCACAGTGTGTGGATGGGGATTGTGTTTGTGTCTGTCTCACTGAGCACTGTGTGTGGATGGGGATAGTGTTTGTGTCTGTCTCACTGTGCAATCTGTGTGGATGATGTTTGTGTCTGTCTCACTGTGCACTGTGTGTGGATGGGGATTGTGTTTGTGTCTGTTTCACTGTGCACTGTGTGTGGATGGGGATTGTGTTTGTGTCTGTCTCACTGTGCACTGTGTGTGGATGCGGATTGTGTTTGTGTCTGGCTCACTGTGCTCTGTGTGTGGATGGGGAATGTGTTTGTGTCTCTCTCACTGTGCACTGTGTGTGGATGCGGATTGCGTTTGTGTCTGTCTCACTGTGCACTGTGTGTGGATGGGGATTGTTTTTGTGTCTGTCTCACTGTGCACTGTGTGTGGATAGGGATTGTGTTGCTGTCTGTCTCACTGTGCACTGTGGATGGGGATTGTGTTTGTCTCTGTCTCACTGTGCACTGTGTGTGGATGGGGATTGTGTTTGTGTCTGTCTCACTGTGCACTGTGTGTGGATGGGGATTGTGTTTGTGTCTGTCTCACTGTGCACTGTGTGTGGATGGGGATTGTGTTTGTGTCTGTCTCACTGTGCACTGTGAGTGGATGGGGATTGTGTTTGTCTCTGTCTCACTGTGCACTGTGTGTGGATGGGGATTGTGTTTGCATCTGTCTCACTGTGCACTGTGTGTGGATGGGGATTGTGTTTGCGTCTGTCTCACTGTGCACTGTGTGTGGATGGGGATTGTGTTTGTGTCTGTCTCACTGTGCACTGTGTGTGGATGGGGATTGTGTTTGTGTCTGACTCACTGTGCATTGAGTGTGGATGGGGATTGTGTTTGTGTCTGTCTCTCTGTGCACTGTGTGTGGATGGGGATTGTGTTTGTGTCTGTCTCACTCTGCACTGTGTCTGGATGTGGATTGTGTTTGTGTCTGTCTCACTGCGCACTGTGTGTGGATGGGGATTGTGTTTGTGTCTGTCTCACTGTCCACTGTGTGGTTGGGGAGTGTGTTTGTTTCTGTCTCACTGCGCACTGTGTGTGGATGGGGATTGTGTTTGTCTCTGTCTCACTGCGCACAGTGTGTGGATGGGGATTGTGTTTGTGTCTGTCTCACTGTGCACTGTGTGTGGATGGGGATTGTGTTTGTGTCTGTCTCACTGTGCACTGTGTTTGGATGGGGATTGTGTTTGTGACTGTCTCACTGTGCACTGTGTGTGGATGGGGATTGTGTTTGTGTCTGTCTCACTGTGCACTGTGTGTGGATGGGGATTGTGTTTGTGTCTGTCTCACTGTGCACTGTGTGTGGCTGCGGATTGTGTTTGTGTCTCACTCACTGTGCATTGAGTGTGGATGGGGATTGTGTTTGTGTCTGTCTCTCTGTGCACTGTGTGTGGATGGGGATTGTGTTTGTGTCTGTCTCACTCTGCACTGTGTGTGGATGGGGATTGTGTTTGTGTCTGTCTCACTGTCCACTGTGTGGATGGGGAATGTGTTTGTTTCTGTCTCACTGCGCACTGTGTGTGGATGGGGATTGTGTTTGTCTCTGTCTCACTGTGCACAGTGTGTGGATGGGGATTGTGTTTGTGTCTGTCTCACTGTGCACTGTGTGTGGATGGGGATAGTGTTTGTGTCTGTCTCACTGTGCAATCTGTGTGGATGATGTTTGTGTCTGTCTCACTGTGCACTGTGTGTGGATGCGGATTGTGTTTGTGTCTGTTTCACTGTGCACTGTGTGTGGATGGGGATTGTGTGTGTGTCTGTTTCACTGTGCACTGTGTGTGGATGGGGATTGTGTTTGTGTCTGTCTCACTGTGCACTGTGTGTGGATGCGGATTGTGTTTGTGTCTGTCTCACTGTGCTCTGTGTGTGGATGGGGAATGTATTTGTGTCTCTCTCACTGTGCACTGTGTGTGGATGGGGATTGTGTTTGTCTCACTGTGCACTGTGTGTGGATGGGGATTGTGTTTGTGTCTGTCTCACTGTGCACTGTGTGTGGATGGGGATTGTGTTTGTCTCACTGTGCACTGTGTGTGGATGGGGATTGTGTTTGTGTCTGTCTCACTGTGCGCTGTGTGTGGATGGAGATTGTGTTGTTGTCTGTCTCACTGTGCACTGTGTGGATGGGGATTGTGTTTGTGTCTGTCTCACTGTGCACTGTGTGTGGATGGGGATTGTGTTTGTGACTGTCTCACTGTGCACTGTGTGTGGATGGGGATTGTGTTTGTGTCTGTCTCACTGTGCACTGTGTGTGGATGGGGATTGTGTTTGTGTCTGTCTCACTGTGCACTGTGTGTGGATGGGGATTGTGTTTGTGTCTCACTCACTGTGCATTGAGTGTGGATGGGGATTGTGTTTGTGTCTGTCTCTCTGTGCACTGTGTGTGGATGGGCATTGTGTTTGTGTCTGTCTCACTCTGCACTGTGTCTGGATGTGGATTGTGTTTGTGTCTGTCTCACTGCGCACTGTGTGTGGATGGGGATTGTGTTTGTGTCTGTCTCACTGTCCACTGTGTGGATGGGGAGTGTGTTTGTTTCTGTCTCACTGTGCACTGTGTGTGGATGGGGATTGTGTTTGTCTCTGTCTCACTGCGCACAGTGTGTGGATGGGGATTGTGTTTGTGTCTGTCTCACTGTGCACTGTGTGTGGATGGGGATAGTGTTTGTGTCTGTCTCACTGTGCAATCTGTGTGGATGATGTTTGTGTCTGTCTCACTGTGCACTGTGTGTGGATGCGGATTGTGTTTGTGTCTGTTTCACTGTGCACTGTGTGTGGATGGGGATTGTGTGTGTGTCTGTTTCACTGTGCACTGTGTGTGGATGGGGATTGTGTTTGTGTCTGTCTCACTGTGCACTGTGTGTGGATGCGGATTGTGTTTGTGTCTGTCTCACTGTGCTCTGTGTGTGGATGGGGAATGTATTTGTGTCTCTCTCACTGTGCACTGTGTGTGGATGGGGATTGTGTTTGTCTCACTGTGCACTGTGTGTGGATGGGGATTGTGTTTGTGTCTGTCTCACTGTGCACTGTGTGTGGATGGGGATTGTGTTTGTCTCACTGTGCACTGTGTGTGGATGGGGATTGTGTTTGTGTCTGTCTCACTGTGCGCTGTGTGTGGATGGAGATTGTGTTGTTGTCTGTCTCACTGTGCACTGTGTGGATGGGGATTGTGTTTGTGTCTGTCTCACTGTGCACTGTGTGTGGATGGGGATTGTGTTTGTGACTGTCTCACTGTGCACTGTGTGTGGATGGGGATTGTGTTTGTGTCTGTCTCACTGTGCACTGTGTGTGGATGGGGATTGTGTTTGTGTCTGTCTCACTGTGCACTGTGTGTGGATGGGGATTGTGTTTGTGTCTCACTCACTGTGCATTGAGTGTGGATGGGGATTGTGTTTGTGTCTGTCTCTCTGTGCACTGTGTGTGGATGGGCATTGTGTTTGTGTCTGTCTCACTCTGCACTGTGTCTGGATGTGGATTGTGTTTGTGTCTGTCTCACTGCGCACTGTGTGTGGATGGGGATTGTGTTTGTGTCTGTCTCACTGTCCACTGTGTGGATGGGGAGTGTGTTTGTTTCTGTCTCACTGTGCACTGTGTGTGGATGGGGATTGTGTTTGTCTCTGTCTCACTGCGCACAGTGTGTGGATGGGGATTGTGTTTGTGTCTGTCTCACTGTGCACTGTGTGTGGATGGGGATAGTGTTTTTGTCTGTCTCACTGTGCAATCTGTGTGGATGATGTTTGTGTCTGTCTCACTGTGCACTGTGTGTGGATGCGGATTGTGTTTGTGTCTGTCTCACTGTGCACTGTGTGTGTGGATGGGGATTGTGTTTGTGTCTGTCTCACTGTGCACTGTGTGTGGATGGGGATTGTGTTTGTGTCTGTTTCACTGTGCACTGTGTGTGGATGGGGATTGTGTGTGTGTCTGTTTCACTGTGCACTGTGTGTGGATGGGGATTGTGTATGTGTCTGTCTCACTGTGCACTGTGTGTGGATGCGGATTGTGTTTGTGTCTGTCTCACTGTGCACTGTGTGTGGATGGGGATTGTGTTTGTGTCTGTTTCACTGTGCACTGTGTGTGGATGGGGATTGTGTATGTGTCTGTCTCACTGTGCACTGTGTGTGGATGCGGATTGTGTTTGTGTCTGTCTCACTGTGCACTGTGTGTGGATGGGGATTGTGTTTGTGTCTGTTTCACTGTGCACTGTGTGTGGATGGGGATTGTGTTTGTGTCTGTTTCACTGTGCACTGTGTGTGGATGGGGATTGTGTTTGTGTCTGTCTCACTGTGCACAGTGTGTGGATGGGGATTGTGTTTGTGTCTGTCTCACTGTGCACTGTGTGTGGATGGGGATAGTGTTTGTGTCTGTCTCACTGTGCAATCTGTGTGGATGATGTTTATGTCTGTCTCACTGTGCACTGTGTGTGGATGCGGATTGTGTTTGTGTCTGTTTCACTGTGCACTGTGTGTGGATGGGGATTGTGTGTGTGTCTGTTTCACTGTGCACTGTGTGTGGATGGGGATTGTGTATGTGTCTGTCTCACTGTGCACTGTGTGTGGATGCGGATTGTGTTTGTGTCTGTCTCACTGTGCTCTGTGTGTGGATGGGGAATGTATTTGTGTCTCTCTCACTGTGCACTGTGTGTGGATGGGGATTGTGTTTGTCTCACTGTGCACTGTGTGTGGATGGGGATTGTGTTTGTGTCTGTCTCACTGTGCGCTGTGTGTGGATGGGGATTGTGTTGTTGCCTGTCTCACTGTGCAATCTGTGTGGATGATGTTTGTGTCTGTCTCATTGTCCACTGTGTGTGGATGGGGATTGTGTTTGTGTCTGTTTCACTGAGCACTGTGTAGATGGGGATTGTGTTTGTGTCTGTCTCACTGTCCACTGTGTGGATGGGGAGTGTGTTTGTTTCTGTCTCACTGCGCACTGTGTGTGGATGTGGATTGTGTTTGTCTCTGTCTCACTGCGCACAGTGTGTGGATGGGGATTGTGTTTGTGTCTGTCTCACTGAGCACAGTGTGTGGATGGGGATTGTGTTTGTGTCTGTCTCACTGTGCACTGTGTGTGGATGGGGATTGTGTTTGTGTTTGTCTCACTGTGCACTGTGTGTGGATGGGGATGGTGTTTGTGTCTGTCTCACTGTGCACTGTGTGTGGATGGGGATTGTGTTTGTGTCTGTCTCACTGTGCACTGTGTGTGGATGGGGTTTGTGTTTGTGTCTGTCTCACTGTGCACTGTGTGTGGATGGGGATTGTGTTTGTGTCTGTCTCACTGTGCACTGTGTGTGGATGGGGATTGTGTTTGTGTCTGTCTCACTGTGCACTGTGTGTGGATGGGGATTGTGTTTGTGTCTGTCTCACTGTGCACTGTGTGTGGATGGGGATTGTGTTTGTGTCTGACTCACTGTGCATTGAGTGTGGATGGGGATTGTGTTTGTGTCTGTCTCTCTGTGCACTGTGTGTGGATGGGATTGTGTTTGTGTCTGTCTCACTGTGCACTGTGTGTGGATGGGGATTGTGTTTGTGTCTCTCTCACTGTGCACTGTGTGTGGATGGGATTGTGGTTGTGTCTGTCTCACTCTGCACTGTATCTGGATGTGGATTGTGTTTGTGTCTGTCTCACTGCGCACTGTGTGTGGATGGGGATTGTGTTTGTGTCTGTCTCACTGTCCACTGTGTGGATGGGGAGTGTGTTTGTTTCTGTCTCACTGCGCACTGTGTGTGGATGTGGATTGTGTTTGTCTCTGTCTCACTGCGCACAGTGTGTGGATGGGGATTGTGTTTGTGTCTGTCTCACTGAGCACTGTGTGTGGATGGGGATAGTGTTTGTGTCTGTCTCACAATGCAATCTGTGTGGATGATGTTTGTGTCTGTCTCACTGTGCACTGTGTGTGGATGGGGATTGTGTTTGTGTCTGTTTCACTGTGCACTGTGTGTGGATGGGGATTGTGTTTGTGTCTGTTTCACTGTGCACTGTGTGTGGATGGGGATTGTGTTTGTGTCTGTCTCACTGTGCACTGTGTGTGGATGCGGATTGTGTTTGTGTCTGGCTCACTGTGCTCTGTGTGTGGATGGGGAATGTGTTTGTGTCTCTCTCACTGTGCACTGTGTGTGGATGCGGATTGCGTTTGTGTCTGTCTCACTGTGCACTGTGTGTGGATGGGGATTGTTTTTGTGTCTGTCTCACTGTGCACTGTGTGTGGATGGGGATTGTGTTTGCGTCTGTCTCACTGTGCACTGTGTGTGGATGGGGATTGTGTTTGTGTCTGTCTCACTGTGCACTGTGTGTGGATGGGGATTGTGTTTGTGTCTGACTCACTGTGCATTGAGTGTGGATGGGGATTGTGTTTGTGTCTGTCTCTCTGTGCACTGTGTGTGGATGGGGATTGTGTTTGTGTCTGTCTCACTCTGCACTGTGTCTGGATGTGGATTGTGTTTGTGTCTGTCTCACTGCGCACTGTGTGTGGATGGGGATTGTGTTTGTGTCTGTCTCACTGTCCACTGTGTGGATGGGGAGTGTGTTTGTTTCTGTCTCACTGCGCACTGTGTGTGGATGGGGATTGTGTTTGTCTCTGTCTCACTGCGCACAGTGTGTGGATGGGGATTGTGTTTGTGTGTGTCTCACTGTGCACTGTGTGTGGATGGGGATAGTGTTTGTGTCTGTCTCACTGTGCAATCTGTGTGGATGATGTTTGTGTCTGTCTCACTGTGCACTGTGTGTGGATGCGGATTGTGTTTGTGTCTGTCTCACTGTGCACTGTGTGTGGATGGGGATTGTGTTTGTGTCTGTTTCACTGTGCACTGTGTGTGGATGGGGATTGTGTTTGTGTCTGTCTCACTGTGCACTGTGTGTGGATGCGGATTGTGTTTGTGTCTGTTTCACTGTGCACTGTGTGCGGATGGGGATTGTGTGTGAGTCTGTTTCACTGTGCACTGTGTGTGGATGGGGATTGTGTTTGTGTCTGTCTCACTGTGCACTGTGTGTGGATGCGGATTGTGTTTGTGTCTGTCTCACTGTGCTCTGTGTGTGGATGGGGAATGTATTTGTGTCTCTCTCACTGTGCACTGTGTGTGGATGGGGATTGTGTTTGTCTCTGTCTCACTGTGCACTGTGTGTGGATGGGGATTGTGTTTGTGTCTGTCTCACTGTGCGCTGTGTGTGGATGGGGATTGTGTTGTTGTCTGTCTCACTGTGCAATCTGTGTGGATGATGTTTGTGTCTGTCTCATTGTCCACTGTGTGTGGATGGGGATTGTGTTTGTGTCTGTTTCACTGAGCACTGTGTAGATGGGGATTGTGTTTGTGTCAGTCTCACTGTCCACTGTGTGGATGGGGAGTGTGTTTGTTTCTGTCTCACTGCGCACTGTGTGTGGATGTGGATTGTGTTTGTCTCTGTCTCACTGCGCACAGTGTGTGGATGGGGATTGTGTTTGTGTCTGTCTCACTGTGCACTGTGTGTGGATGGGGATTGTGTTTGTCTCTGTCTCACTGTGCACTGTGTGTGGATGGGGATTGTGTTTGTGTCTGTCTCATTGAGCACAGTGTGTGGATGGGGATTGTGTTTGTGTCTGTCTCACTGTGCACTGTGTGTGGATGGGGATTGTGTTTGTGTTTGTCTCACTGTGCACTGTGTGTGGATGGGGATTGTGTTTGTGTCTGTCTCACTGTGCACTGTGTGTGGATGGGGATTGTGTTTGTGTCTGTCTCACTGTGCACTGTGTGTGGATGGGGTTTGTGTTTGTGTCTGTCTCACTGTGCACTGTGTGTGGATGGGGATTGTGTTTGTGTCTGTCTCACTGTGCACTGTGTGTGGATGGGGATTGTGTTTGTGTCTGTCTCACTGTGCACTGTGTGTGGATGGGGATTGTGTTTGTGTCTGTCTCACTGTGCACTGTGTGTGGATGGGGATTGTGTTTGTGTCTGACTCACTGTGCATTGAGTGTGGATGGGGATTGTGTTTGTGTCTGTCTCTCTGTGCACTGTGTGTGGATGGGATTGTGTTTGTGTCTGTCTCACTGTGCACTGTGTGTGGATGGGGATTGTGTTTGTGTCTCTCTCACTGTGCACTGTGTGTGGATGGGATTGTGGTTGTGTCTGTCTCACTCTGCACTGTATCTGGATGTGGATTGTGTTTGTGTCTGTCTCACTGCGCACTGTGTGTGGATGGGGATTGTGTTTGTGTCTGTCTCACTGTCCACTGTGTGGATGGGGAGTGTGTTTGTTTCTGTCTCACTGCGCACTGTGTGTGGATGTGGATTGTGTTTGTCTCTGTCTCACTGCGCACAGTGTGTGGATGGGGATTGTGTTTGTGTCTGTCTCACTGAGCACTGTGTGTGGATGGGGATAGTGTTTGTGTCTGTCTCACAATGCAATCTGTGTGGATGATGTTTGTGTCTGTCTCACTGTGCACTGTGTGTGGATGGGGATTGTGTTTGTGTCTGTTTCACTGTGCACTGTGTGTGGATGGGGATTGTGTTTGTGTCTGTTTCACTGTGCACTGTGTGTGGATGGGGATTGTGTTTGTGTCTGTCTCACTGTGCACTGTGTGTGGATGCGGATTGTGTTTGTGTCTGGCTCACTGTGCTCTGTGTGTGGATGGGGAATGTGTTTGTGTCTCTCTCACTGTGCACTGTGTGTGGATGCGGATTGCGTTTGTGTCTGTCTCACTGTGCACTGTGTGTGGATGGGGATTGTTTTTGTGTCTGTCTCACTGTGCACTGTGTGTGGATGGGGATTGTGTTTGCGTCTGTCTCACTGTGCACTGTGTGTGGATGGGGATTGTGTTTGTGTCTGTCTCACTGTGCACTGTGTGTGGATGGGGATTGTGTTTGTGTCTGACTCACTGTGCATTGAGTGTGGATGGGGATTGTGTTTGTGTCTGTCTCTCTGTGCACTGTGTGTGGATGGGGATTGTGTTTGTGTCTGTCTCACTCTGCACTGTGTCTGGATGTGGATTGTGTTTGTGTCTGTCTCACTGCGCACTGTGTGTGGATGGGGATTGTGTTTGTGTCTGTCTCACTGTCCACTGTGTGGATGGGGAGTGTGTTTGTTTCTGTCTCACTGCGCACTGTGTGTGGATGTGGATTGTGTTTGTCTCTGTCTCACTGCGCACAGTGTGTGGATGGGGATTGTGTTTGTGTCTGTCTCACTGAGCACTGTGTGTGGATGGGGATAGTGTTTGTGTCTGTCTCACAATGCAATCTGTGTGGATGATGTTTGTGTCTGTCTCACTGTGCACTGTGTGTGGATGGGGATTGTGTTTGTGTCTGTTTCACTGTGCACTGTGTGTGGATGGGGATTGTGTTTGTGTCTGTTTCACTGTGCACTGTGTGTGGATGGGGATTGTGTTTGTGTCTGTCTCACTGTGCACTGTGTGTGGATGCGGATTGTGTTTGTGTCTGGCTCACTGTGCTCTGTGTGTGGATGGGGAATGTGTTTGTGTCTCTCTCACTGTGCACTGTGTGTGGATGCGGATTGCGTTTGTGTCTGTCTCACTGTGCACTGTGTGTGGATGGGGATTGTTTTTGTGTCTGTCTCACTGTGCACTGTGTGTGGATGGGGATTGTGTTTGCGTCTGTCTCACTGTGCACTGTGTGTGGATGGGGATTGTGTTTGTGTCTGTCTCACTGTGCGCTGTGTGTGGATGGGGATTGTGTTGTTGTCTGTCTCACTGTCCAATCTGTGTGGATGATGTTTGTGTCTGTCTCATTGTCCACTGTGTGTGGATGGGGATTGTGTTTGTGTCTGTTTCACTGAGCACTGTGTAGATGGGGATTGTGTTTGTGTCTGTCTCACTGTCCACTGTGTGGATGGGGAGTGTGTTTGTTTCTGTCTCACTGCGCACTGTGTGTGGATGTGGATTGTGTTTGTCTCTGTCTCACTGCGCACAGTGTGTGGATGGGGATTGTGTTTGTGTCTGTCTCACTGTGCACTGTGTGTGGATGGGGATTGTGTTTGTCTCTGTCTCACTGTGCACTGTGTGTGGATGGGGATTGTGTTTGTGTCTGTCTCACTGAGCACAGTGTGTGGATGGGGATTGTGTTTGTGTCTGTCTCACTGTGCACTGTGTGTGGATGGGGATTGTGTTTGTGTTTGTCTCACTGTGCACTGTGTGTGGATGGGGATTGTGTTTGTGTCTGTCTCACTGTGCACTGTGTGTGGATGGGGATTGTGTTTGTGTCTGTCTCACTGTGCACTGTGTGTGGATGGGGTTTGTGTTTGTGTCTGTCTCACTGTGCACTGTGTGTGGATGGGGATTGTGTTTGTGTCTGTCTCACTGTGCACTGTGTGTGGATGGGGATTGTGGTTGTGTCTGTCTCACTGTGCACTGTGTGTGGATGGGGATTGTGTTTGTGTCTGTCTCACTGTGCACTGTGTGTGGATGGGGATTGTGTTTGTGTCTGACTCACTGTGCATTGAGTGTGGATGGGGATTGTGTTTGTGTCTGTCTCTCTGTGCACTGTGTGTGGATGGGATTGTGTTTGTGTCTGTCTCACTGTGCACTGTGTGTGGATGGGGATTGTGTTTGTGTCTCTCTCACTGTGCACTGTGTGTGGATGGGGATTGTGGTTGTGTCTGTCTCACTCTGCACTGTATCTGGATGTGGATTGTGTTTGTGTCTGTCTCACTGCGCACTGTGTGTGGATGGGGATTGTGTTTGTGTCTGTCTCACTGTCCACTGTGTGGATGGGGAGTGTGTTTGTTTCTGTCTCACTGCGCACTGTGTGTGGATGTGGATTGTGTTTGTCTCTGTCTCACTGCGCACAGTGTGTGGATGGGGATTGTGTTTGTGTCTGTCTCACTGAGCACTGTGTGTGGATGGGGATAGTGTTTGTGTCTGTCTCACAATGCAATCTGTGTGGATGATGTTTGTGTCTGTCTCACTGTGCACTGTGTGTGGATGGGGATTGTGTTTGTGTCTGTTTCACTGTGCACTGTGTGTGGATGGGGATTGTGTTTGTGTCTGTTTCACTGTGCACTGTGTGTGGATGGGGATTGTGTTTGTGTCTGTCTCACTGTGCACTGTGTGTGGATGCGGATTGTGTTTGTGTCTGGCTCACTGTGCTCTGTGTGTGGATGGGGAATGTGTTTGTGTCTCTCTCACTGTGCACTGTGTGTGGATGCGGATTGCGTTTGTGTCTGTCTCACTGTGCACTGTGTGTGGATGGGGATTGTTTTTGTGTCTGTCTCACTGTGCACTGTGTGTGGATGGGGATTGTGTTTGCGTCTGTCTCACTGTGCACTGTGTGTGGATGGGGATTGTGTTTGTGTCTGTCTCACTGTGCACTGTGTGTGGATGGGGATTGTGTTTGTGTCTGACTCACTGTGCATTGAGTGTGGATGGGGATTGTGTTTGTGTCTGTCTCTCTGTGCACTGTGTGTGGATGGGGATTGTGTTTGTGTCTGTCTCACTCTGCACTGTGTCTGGATGTGGATTGTGTTTGTGTCTGTCTCACTGCGCACTGTGTGTGGATGGGGATTGTGTTTGTGTCTGTCTCACTGTCCACTGTGTGGATGGGGAGTGTGTTTGTTTCTGTCTCACTGCGCACTGTGTGTGGATGTGGATTGTGTTTGTCTCTGTCTCACTGCGCACAGTGTGTGGATGGGGATTGTGTTTGTGTCTGTCTCACTGAGCACTGTGTGTGGATGGGGATAGTGTTTGTGTCTGTCTCACAATGCAATCTGTGTGGATGATGTTTGTGTCTGTCTCACTGTGCACTGTGTGTGGATGGGGATTGTGTTTGTGTCTGTTTCACTGTGCACTGTGTGTGGATGGGGATTGTGTTTGTGTCTGTTTCACTGTGCACTGTGTGTGGATGGGGATTGTGTTTGTGTCTGTCTCACTGTGCACTGTGTGTGGATGCGGATTGTGTTTGTGTCTGGCTCACTGTGCTCTGTGTGTGGATGGGGAATGTGTTTGTGTCTCTCTCACTGTGCACTGTGTGTGGATGCGGATTGCGTTTGTGTCTGTCTCACTGTGCACTGTGTGTGGATGGGGATTGTTTTTGTGTCTGTCTCACTGTGCACTGTGTGTGGATGGGGATTGTGTTTGCGTCTGTCTCACTGTGCACTGTGTGTGGATGGGGATTGTGTTTGTGTCTGTCTCACTGTGCACTGTGTGTGGATGGGGATTGTGTTTGTGTCTGACTCACTGTGCATTGAGTGTGGATGGGGATTGTGTTTGTGTCTGTCTCACTGTGCACTGTGTGTGGATGGGGATTGTGTTTGTGTCTGTTTCACTGTGCACTGTGTGTGGATGGGGATTGTGTTTGTGTCTGTCTCACTGTGCACTGTGTGTGGATGCGGATTGTGTTTGTGTCTGTCTCTCTGTGCACTGTGTGTGGATGGGGATTGTGTTTGTGTCTGTCTCACTCTGCACTGTGTCTGGATGTGGATTGTGTTTGTGTCTGTCTCACTGCGCACTGTGTGTGGATGGGGATTGTGTTTGTGTCTGTCTCACTGTCCACTGTGTGGATGGGGAGTGTGTTTGTTTCTGTCTCACTGCGCACTGTGTGTGGATGGGGATTGTGTTTGTCTCTGTCTCACTGCGCACAGTGTGTGGATGAGGATTGTGTTTGTGTGTGTCTCACTGTGCACTGTGTGTGGATGGGGATAGTGTTTGTGTCTGTCTCACTGTGCAATCTGTGTGGATGATGTTTGTGTCTGTCTCACTGTGCACTGTGTGTGGATGCGGATTGTGTTTGTGTCTGTCTCACTGTGCACTGTGTGTGGATGGGGATTGTGTTTGTGTCTGTTTCACTGTGCACTGTGTGTGGATGGGGATTGTGTTTGTGTCTGTCTCACTGTGCACTGTGTGTGGATGCGGATTGTGTTTGTGTCTGTTTCACTGTGCACTGTGTGCGGATGGGGATTGTGTGTGAGTCTGTTTCACTGTGCACTGTGTGTGGATGGGGATTGTGTTTGTGTCTGTCTCACTGTGCACTGTGTGTGGATGCGGATTGTGTTTGTGTCTGTCTCACTGTGCTCTGTGTGTGGATGGGGAATGTATTTGTGTCTCTCTCACTGTGCAATCTGTGTGGATGATGTTTGTGTCTGTCTCATTGTCCACTGTGTGTGGATGGGGATTGTGTTTGTGTCTGTTTCACTGAGCACTGTGTAGATGGGGATTGTGTTTGTGTCTGTCTCACTGTGCACTGTGTGTGGATGGGGATTGTGTTTGTGTCTGTCTCACTGTGCACTGTGTGTGGATGGGGATTGTGTTTGTGTCTGTCTCACTGTGCACTGTGTGTGGATGGGGAATGTGTTTGTGTCTGTCTCACTGTGCACTGTGTGTGGATGGGGATTGTGTTTGTGTCTGTCTCACTGTGCACTGTGTGTGGATGGGGATTGTGTCTGTCTCACTGTGCACTGTGTGGATGGGGATTGTGTTTGTGTCTGTCTCTCTGTGCACTGTGTGTGGATGGGATTGTGTTTGTGTCTGTCTCACTGTGCACTGTGTGTGGATGGGGATTGTGTTTGTGTCTCTGCCACTGTGCACTGTGTGTGGATGGGGATTGTGGTTGTGTCTGTCTCACTCTGCACTGTGTATGGATGGGGATTGTGTTTGTGTCTGTCTCAGTGTGCACTGTGTCTGGATGTGGATTGTATTTGTGTCTGTCTCACTGCGCACTGTGTGTGGATGGGGATTGTGTTTGTGTCTGTCTCACTGTCCACTGTGTGGATGGGGAGTGTGTTTGTTTCTCTCTCACTGCGCACTGTGTGTGGATGTGGATTGTGTTTGTCTCTGTCTCACTGCGCACAGTGTGTGGATGGGGATTGTGTTTGTGTCTGTCTCACTGAGCACTGTGTGTGGATGGGGATAGTGTTTGTGTCTGTCTCACTGTGCAATCTGTGTGGATGATGTTTGTATCTGTCTCACTGTGCACTGTGTGTGGATGGGGATTGTGTTTGTGTCTGTTTCACTGTGCACTGTGTGTGGATGTGGATTGTGTTTGTGTCTGTTTCACTGTGCACTGTGTGTGGATGGGGATTGTGTTTGTGTCTGTCTCACTGTGCACTGTGTGTGGATGCGGATTGTGTTTGTGTCTGGCTCACTGTGCTCTGTGTGTGGATGGGGAATGTGTTTGTGTCTCTCTCACTGTGCACTGTGTGTGGATGCGGATTGCGTTTGTGTCTGTCTCACTGTGCACTCTGTGTGGATGGGGATTGTGTTTGTGTCTGTCTCACTGTGCACTGTGTGTGGATAGGGATTGTGTTGTTGTCTGTCTCACTGTGCACTGTGGATGGGGATTGTGTTTGTCTCTGTCTCACTGTGCACTGTGTGTGGATGGGGATTGTGTTTGTGTCTGTCTCACTGTGCACTGTGTGTGGATGGGGATTGTGTTTGTGTCTGTCTCACTGTGCACTGTGTGTGGATGGGGATTGTGTTTGTGTCTGTCTCACTGTGCACTGTGAGTGGATGGGGATTGTGTTTGTCTCTGTCTCACTGTGCACTGTGTGTGGATGGGGATTGTGATTGCATCTGTCTCACTGTGCACTGTGTGTGGATGGGGATTGTGTTTGCGTCTGTCTCACTGTGCACTGTGTGTGGATGGGGATTGTGTTTGTCTCTGTCTCACTGCACTGTGTGTGGATGGGGATTGTGTTTGTGTCTGTCTCACTGTGCACTGTGTGTGGATGGGGATTGTGTTTGTGTCTGTCTCACTGTGTGCTGTGTGTGGATGGGGATTGTGTTTGTGTCTGTCTCACTGTGCACTGTGTGTGGATGGGGATAGTGTTTGTGTCTGTCTCACTGTGCAATCTGTGTGGATGATGTTTGTGTCTGTCTCACTGTGCACTGTGTGTGGATGCGGATTGTGTTTGTGTCTGTCTCACTGTGCACTGTGTGTGTATGCGGATTGTGTTTGTGTCTGTTTCACTGTGCACTGTGTGTGGATGGGGATTGTGTTTGTGTCTGTCTCACTGTGCACTGTGTGTGGATGCGGATTGTGTTTGTGTCTGTCTCACTGTGCTCTGTGTGTGGATGGGGAATGTATTTGTGTCTCTCTCACTGTGCACTGTGTGTGGATGGGGATTGTGTTTGTGTCTGTCTCACTGTGCTCTGTGTGTGGATGGGGAATGTATTTGTGTCTCTCTCACTGTGCACTGTGTGTGGATGGGGATTGTGTTTGTGTCTGTCTCACTGCACTGTGTGTGGATGGGGATTGTGTTTGTGTCTGTCTCACTGTGCACTGTGTGTGGATGGGGATTGTGTTTGTGTCTGTCTCACTGTGCGCTGTGTGTGGATGGGGATTGTGTTTGTGTCTGTCTCACTGTGCACTGTGTGTGGATGGGGATAGTGTTTGTGTCTGTCTCACTGTGCAATCTGTGTGGATGATGTTTGTGTCTGTCTCACTGTGCACTGTGTGTGGATGCGGATTGTGTTTGTGTCTGTCTCACTGTGCACTGTGTGTGGATGCGGATTGTGTTTGTGTCTGTCTCACTGTGCACTGTGTGTGGATGCGGATTGTGTTTGTGTCTGTCTCACTGTGCTCTGTGTGTGGATGGGGAATGTATTTGTGTCTCTCTCACTGTGCACTGTGTGTGGATAGGGATTGTGTTTGCGTCTTTCTCACTGTGCACTGTGTGTGGATGGGGATTGTGTTTGTGTCTGTCTCACTGCACTGTGTGTGGATGGGGATTGTGTTTGTGTCTGTCTCACTGTGCACTGTGTGTGGATGGGGATTGTGTTTGTGTCTGTCTCACTGTGCGCTGTGTGTGGATGGGATTGTGTTTGTGTCTGTCTCACTGTGCACTGTGTGTGGATGGGGATAGTGTTTGTGTCTGTCTCACTGTGCAATCTGTGTGGATGATGTTTGTGTCTGTCTCACTGTGCACTGTGTGTGGATGCGGATTGTGTTTGTGTCTGTCTCACTGTGCACTGTGTGTGGATGGGGATTGTGTTTGTGTCTGTTTCACTGTGCACTGTGTGTGGATGGGGATTGTGTTTGTGTCTGTCTCACTGTGCACTGTGTGTGGATGGGGATTGTGTTTGTCTCTGTCTCACTGTGCACTGTGTGTGGATGGGGATTGTGTTTGTGTCTGTTTCACTGTGCACTGTGTGTGGATGGGGATTGTGTTTGTGTCTGTCTCACTGTCCACTGTGTGTGGATGGGGATTGTGTGTGTGTCTGTCTCACTGTGCACTGTGTGTGGATGGGGATTGTGTTTGTGTCTGTCTCACTGTGCACTGTGTGTGGATGCGGATTGTGTTTGTGTCTGTCTCACTGTGCTCTGTGTGTGGATGGGGAATGTATTTGTGTCTCTCTCACTGTGCACTGTGTGTGGATGGGGATTGTGTTTGTCTCACTGTGCACTGTGTGTGGAAGGGGATTGTGTGTGTGTCTGTCTCACTGTGCACTGTGTGTGGATGGGGATTGTGTTTGTGTCTGTCTCACTGTGCACTGTGTGTGGATGCGGATTGTGTTTGTGTCTGTCTCACTGTGCACTGTGTGTGGATGGGGATTGTGTTTGTGTCTGTCTCACTGTGCACTGTGTGTGGATGGGGATTGTGTTTGTGTCTGTCTCACTGCGCGCTGTGTGTGGATGGGGATTGTGTTTGTGTCTGTCTCACTGTGCACTGTGTGTGGATGGGGATAGTGTTTGTGTCTGTCTCACTGTGCAATCTGTGTGGATGATGTTTGTGTCTGTCTCACTGTGCACTGTGTGTGGATGCGGATTGTGTTTGTGTCTGTTTCACTGTGCACTGTGTGTGGATGGGGATTGTGTTTGTGTCTGTCTCACTGTGCACTGTGTGTGGATGCGGATTGTGTTTGTGTCTGTCTCACTGTGCACTGTGTGTGGATGCGGATTGTGTTTGTGTCTGTTTCACTGTGCACTGTGTGTGGATGGGGATTGTGTTTGCGTCTTTCTCACTGTGCACTGTGTGTGGATGGGGATTGTGTTTGTGTCTGTCTCACTGCACTGTGTGTGGATGGGGATTGTGTTTGTGTCTGTCTCACTGTGCACTGTGTGTGGATGGGGATTGTGTTTGTGTCTGTCTCACTGTGCGCTGTGTGTGGATGGGGATTGTGTTTGTGTCTGTCTCACTGTGCACTGTGTGTGGATGGGGATAGTGTTTGTGTCTGTCTCACTGTGCAATCTGTGTGGATGATGTTTGTGTCTGTCTCACTGTGCACTGTGTGTGGATGCGGATTGTGTTTGTGTCTGTCTCACTGTGCACTGTGTGTGGATGGGGATTGTGTTTGTGTCTGTTTCACTGTGCACTGTGTGTGGATGGGGATTGTGTTTGTGTCTGTCTCACTGTGCACTGTGTGTGGATGGGGATTGTGTTTGTCTCTGTCTCACTGTGCACTGTGTGTGGATGGGGATTGTGTTTGTGTCTGTTTCACTGTGCACTGTGTGTGGATGGGGATTGTGTTTGTGTCTGTCTCACTGTCCACTGTGTGTGGATGGGGATTGTGTGTGTGTCTGTCTCACTGTGCACTGTGTGTGGATGGGGATTGTGTTTGTGTCTGTCTCACTGTGCACTGTGTGTGGATGCGGATTGTGTTTGTGTCTGTCTCACTGTGCTCTGTGTGTGGATGGGGAATGTATTTGTGTCTCTCTCACTGTGCACTGTGTGTGGATGGGGATTGTGTTTGTCTCACTGTGCACTGTGTGTGGATGGGGATTGTGTGTGTGTCTGTCTCACTGTGCACTGTGTGTGGATGGGGATTGTGTTTGTGTCTGTCTCACTGTGCACTGTGTGTGGATGCGGATTGTGTTTGTGTCT
This sequence comes from Squalus acanthias, assembly GCA_030390025.1. Lineage (NCBI taxonomy): Eukaryota > Metazoa > Chordata > Chondrichthyes > Squaliformes > Squalidae > Squalus > Squalus acanthias. The sequence continues at coordinate 349,689 of JASTWF010000088.1, read as the reverse complement.
GTCTCACTGTGCACTGTGTGTGGATGGGGATTGTGTTTGTGTCTGTCTCACTGTGCACTGTGTGTGGATGGGGATTGTGTGTGTGTCTGTCTCACTGTGCACTGTGTGTGGATGGGGATTGTGTTTGTGTCTGTCTCACTGTGCACTGTGTGTGGATGCGGATTGTGTTTGTGTCTGTCTCACTGTGCTCTGTGTGTGGATGGGGAATGTATTTGTGTCTCTCTCACTGTGCACTGTGTGTGGATGGGGATTGTGTTTGTCTCACTGTGCACTGTGTGTGGATGGGGATTGTGTTTGTGTCTGTCTCACTGTGCGCTGTGTGTGGATGGGGATTGTGTTGTTGTCTGTCTCATTGTGCAATCTGTGTGTATGATGTTTGTGTCTGTCTCATTGTGCACTGTGTGTGGATGGGGATTGTGTTTGTGTCTGTTTCCCTCAGCACTGTGTAGATGGGGATTGTGTTTGTGTCTGTCTCACTGTGCACTGTGTGTGGATGGGGATTGTGTTTGTGTCTGTCTCACTGTGCACTGTGTGTGGATGGGGATTGTGTTTGTGTCTGTCTCACTGTGCACTGTGTGTGGATGGGGATTGTGTTTGTGTCTGACTCACTGTGCATTGAGTGTGGATGGGGATTGTGTTTGTGTCTGTCTCTCTGTGCACTGTGTGTGGATGGGATTGTCTTTGTGTCTGTCTCACTGTGCACTGTGTGTGGATGGGGATTGTGTTTGTGTCTCTCTCACTGTGCACTGTGTGTGGATGGGGATTGTGGTTGTGTCTGTCTCACTCTGCACTGTGTCTGGATGTGGATTGTGTTTGTGTCTGTCTCACTGCGCACTGTGTGTGGATGGGGATTGTGTTTGTGTCTGTCTCACTGTCCACTGTGTGGATGGGGAGTGTGTTTGTTTCTGTCTCACTGCGCACTGTGTGTGGATGTGGATTGTGTTTGTCTCTGTCTCACTGCGCACAGTGTGTGGATGGGGATTGTGTTTGTGTCTGTCTCACTGAGCACTGTGTGTGGATGGGGATAGTGTTTGTGTCTGTCTCACTGTGCAATCTGTGTGGATGATGTTTGTGTCTGTCTCACTGTGCACTGTGTGTGGATGGGGATTGTGTTTGTGTCTGTTTCACTGTGCACTGTGTGTGGATGGGGATTGTGTTTGTGTCTGTTTCACTGTGCACTGTGTGTGGATGGGGATTGTGTTTGTGTCTGTCTCACTGTGCACTGTGTGTGGATGCGGATTGTGTTTGTGTCTGGCTCACTGTGCTCTGTGTGTGGATGGGGAATGTGTTTGTGTCTCTCTCACTGTGCACTGTGTGTGGATGCGGATTGCGTTTGTGTCTGTCTCACTGTGCACTGTGTGTGGATGGGGATTGTGTTTGTGTCTGTCTCACTGTGCACTGTGTGTGGATAGGGATTGTGTTGTTGTCTGTCTCACTGTGCACTGTGGATGGGGATTGTGTTTGTCTCTGTCTCACTGTGCACTGTGTGTGGATGGGGATTGTGTTTGTGTCTGTCTCACTGTGCACTGTGTGTGGATGGGGATTGTGTTTGTGTCTGTCTCACTGTGCACTGTGTGTGGATGGGGATTGTGTTTGTGTCTGTCTCACTGTGCACTGTGAGTGGCTGGGGATTGTGTTTGTCTCTGTCTCACTGTGCACTGTGTGTGGATGGGGATTGTGTTTGCATCTGTCTCACTGTGCACTGTGTGTGGATGGGGATTGTGTTTGCGTCTGTCTCACTGTGCACTGTGTGTGGATGGGGATTGTGTTTGTGTCTGTCTCACTGCACTGTGTGTGGATGGGGATTGTGTTTGTGTCTGTCTCACTGTGCACTGTGTGTGGATGGAGATTGTGTTTGTGTCTCTCTCACTGTGCACTGTGTGTGGATGCGGATTGCGTTTGTGTCTGTCTCACTGTGCACTGTGTGTGGATGGGGATTGTGTTTGTGTCTGTCTCACTGTGCACTGTGTGTGGATGGGGATTGTGTTTGTGTCTGTCTCACTGCACTGTGTCTGGATGGGGATTGTGTTTGTGTCTGTCTCACTGTGCACTGTGTGTGGATGGGGATTGTGTTTGTGTCTGTCTCACTGTGCGCTGTGTGTGGATGGGGATTGTGTTTGTGTCTGTCTCACTGTGCACTGTGTGTGGATGGGGATAGTGTTTGTGTCTGTCTCACTGTGCAATCTGTGTGGATGATGTTTGTGTCTGTCTCACTGTGCACTGTGTGTGGATGCGGATTGTGTTTGTGTCTGTTTCACTGTGCACTGTGTGTGGATGGGGATTGTGTTTGTGTCTGTCTCACTGTGCACTGTGTGTGGATGCGGATTATGTTTGTGTCTGTCTCACTGTGCACTGTGTGTGGATGCGGATTGTGTTTGTGTCTGTTTCACTGTGCACTGTGTGTGGATGGGGATTGTGTGTGTGTCTGTTTCACTGTGCACTGTGTGTGGATGGGGATTGTGTTTGTGTCTGTCTCACTGTGCACTGTGTGTGGATGCGGATTGTGTTTGTGTCTGTCTCACTGTGCTCTGTGTGTGGATGGGGAATGTATTTGTGTCTCTCTCACTGTGCACTGTGTGTGGATGGGGATTGTGTTTGCGTCTTTCTCACTGTGCACTGTGTGTGGATGGGGATTGTGTTTGTGTCTGTCTCACTGCACTGTGTGTGGATGGGGATTGTGTTTGTGTCTGTCTCACTGTGCACTGTGTGTGGATGGGGATTGTGTTTGTGTCTGTCTCACTGTGCGCTGTGTGTGGATGGGGATTGTGTTTGTGTCTGTCTCACTGTGCACTGTGTGTGGATGGGAATTGTGTTTGTGTCTGTCTCACTGTGCACTGTGTGGATGGGGAGTGTGTTTGTGTCTGTCTCACTGTGCAATCTGTGTGGATGATGTTTGTGTCTGTCTCACTGTGCACTGTGTGTGGATGCGGATTGTGTTTGTGTCTGTCTCACTGTGCACTGTGTGTGGATGGGGATTGTGTTTGTGTCTGTTTCACTGTGCACTGTGTGTGGATGGGGATTGTGTTTGTGTCTGTCTCACTGTGCACTGTGTGTGGATGGGAATTGTGTTTGTGTCTGTCTCACTGTGCACTGTGTGGATGGGGAGTGTGTTTGTGTCTGTCTCACTGTGCAATCTGTGTGGATGATGTTTGTGTCTGTCTCACTGTGCACTGTGTGTGGATGGGGATTGTGTATGTGTCTGTCTCACTGTGCTCTGTGTGTGGATGGGGATTGTGTTTGTGTCTGTCTCACTGTGCTCTGTGTGTGGATGCGGATTGTGTTTGTGTCTGTCTCACTGTGCACTGTGTGTGGATGGGGATTGTGTTTGTGTCTGTTTCACTGTGCACTGTGTGTGGATGGGGATTGTGTTTGTGTCTGTCTCACTGTGCACTGTGTGTGGATGGGAATTGTGTTTGTCTCTGTCTCACTGTGCACTGTGTGTGGATGGGGATTGTGTTTGTGTCTGTTTCACTGTGCACTGTGTGTGGATGGGGATTGTGTTTGTGTCTGTCTCACTGTCCACTGTGTGTGGATGGGGATTGTGTGTGTGTCTGTCTCACTGTGCACTGTGTGTGGATGGGGATTGTGTTTGTGTCTGTCTCACTGTGCACTGTGTGTGGATGCGGATTGTGTTTGTGTCTGTCTCACTGTGCTCTGTGTGTGGATGGGGAATGTATTTGTGTCTCTCTCACTGTGCACTGTGTGTGGATGGGGATTGTGTTTGTCTCACTGTGCACTGTGTGTGGATGGGGATTGTGTGTGTGTCTGTCTCACTGTGCACTGTGTGTGGATGGGGATTGTGTTTGTGTCTGTCTCACTGTGCACTGTGTGTGGATGCGGATTGTGTTTGTGTCTGTCTCACTGTGCACTGTGTGTGGATGGGGATTGTGTTTGTGTCTGTCTCACTGTGCACTGTGTGTGGATGGGGATTGTGTGTGTGTCTGTCTCACTGTGCACTGTGTGTGGATGGGGATTGTGTTTGTGTCTGTCTCACTGTGCACTGTGTGTGGATGCGGATTGTGTTTGTGTCTGTCTCACTGTGCTCTGTGTGTGGATGGGGAATGTATTTGTGTCTCTCTCACTGTGCACTGTGTGTGGATGGGGATTGTGTTTGTCTCACTGTGCACTGTGTGTGGATGGGGATTGTGTTTGTGTCTGTCTCACTGTGCGCTGTGTGTGGATGGGGATTGTGTTGTTGTCTGTCTCAATGTGCAATCTGTGTGTATGATGTTTGTGTCTGTCTCATTGTGCACTGTGTGTGGATGGGGATTGTGTTTGTGTCTGTTTCCCTCAGCACTGTGTAGATGGGGATTGTGTTTGTGTCTGTCTCACTGTGCACTGTGTGTGGATGGGGATTGTGTTTGTGTCTGTCTCACTGTGCACTGTGTGTGGATGGGGATTGTGTTTGTGTCTGTCTCACTGTGCACTGTGTGTGGATGGGGATTGTGTTTGTGTCTGACTCACTGTGCATTGAGTGTGGATGGGGATTGTGTTTGTGTCTGTCTCTCTGTGCACTGTGTGTGGATGGGATTGTGTTTGTGTCTGTCTCACTGTGCACTGTGTGTGGATGGGGATTGTGTTTGTGTCTCTCTCACTGTGCACTGTGTGTGGATGGGGATTGTGGTTGTGTCTGTCTCACTCTGCACTGTGTCTGGATGTGGATTGTGTTTGTGTCTGTCTCACTGCGCACTGTGTGTGGATGGGGATTGTGTTTGTGTCTGTCTCACTGTCCACTGTGTGGATGGGGAGTGTGTTTGTTTCTGTCTCACTGCGCACTGTGTGTGGATGTGGATTGTGTTTGTCTCTGTCTCACTGCGCACAGTGTGTGGATGGGGATTGTGTTTGTGTCTGTCTCACTGAGCACTGTGTGTGGATGGGGATAGTGTTTGTGTCTGTCTCACTGTGCAATCTGTGTGGATGATGTTTGTGTCTGTCTCACTGTGCACTGTGTGTGGATGGGGATTGTGTTTGTGTCTGTTTCACTGTGCACTGTGTGTGGATGGGGATTGTGTTTGTGTCTGTTTCACTGTGCACTGTGTGTGGATGGGGATTATGTTTGTGTCTGTCTCACTGTGCACTGTGTGTGGATGCGGATTGTGTTTGTGTCTGGCTCACTGTGCTCTGTGTGTGGATGGGGAATGTGTTTGTGTCTCTCTCACCGTGCACTGTGTGTGGATGCGGATTGCGTTTGTGTCTGTCTCACTGTGCACTGTGTGTGGATGGGGATTGTGTTTGTGTCTGTCTCACTGTGCACTGTGTGTGGATAGGGATTGTGTTGTTGTCTGTCTCACTGTGCACTGTGGATGGGGATTGTGTTTGTCTCTGTCTCACTGTGCACTGTGTGTGGATGGGGATTGTGTTTGTGTCTGTCTCACTGTGCACTGTGAGTGGCTGGGGATTGTGTTTGTCTCTGTCTCACTGTGCACTGTGTGTGGATGGGGATTGTGTTTGCATCTGTCTCACTGTGCACTGTGTGTGGATGGGGATTGTGTTTGCGTCTGTCTCACTGTGCACTGTGTGTGGATGGGGATTGTGTTTGTGTCTGTCTCACTGCACTGTGTGTGGATGGGGATTGTGTTTGTGTCTATCTCACTGTGCACTGTGTGTGGATGGAGATTGTGTTTGTGTCTCTCTCACTGTGCACTGTGTGTGGATGCGGATTGCGTTTGTGTCTGTCTCACTGTGCACTGTGTGTGGATGGGGATTGTGTTTGTGTCTGTCTCACTGTGCACTGTGTATGGATGGGGATTGTGTTTGTGTCTGTCTCACTGTGCACTGTGTGTGGATGGGGATTGTGTTTGTGTCTGTCTCAATGTGCACTGTGTGTGGATGGGGATTGTGTTTGTGTCTGTCTCACTGTGCACTGTGTGTGGATGGGGATTGTGTTTGTGTCTGACTCACTGTGCATTGAGTGTGGATGGGGATTGTGTTTGTGTCTGTCTCTCTGTGCACTATGTGTGGATGGGATTGTGTTTGTGTCTGTCTCACTGTGCACTGTGTGTGGATGGGGATTGTGTTTGTGTCTCTCTCACTGTGCACTGTGTGTGGATGGGGATTGTGGTTGTGTCTGTCTCACTCTGCACTGTTTACTGGATGTGGATTGTGTTTGTGTCTGTCTCACTGGGCACTGTGTGTGGATGGGGATTGTGTTTGTGTCTGTCTCACTGTCCACTGTGTGGATGGGGAGTGTGTTTGTTTCTGTGTCACTGCGCACTGTGTGTGGATGTGGATTGTGTTTGTCTCTGTCTCACTGCGCACAGTGTGTGGATGGGGATTGTATTTGTGTCTGTCTCACTGAGCACTGTGTGTGGATGGGGATAGTGTTTGTGTCTGTCTCACTGTGCAATCTGTGTGGATGATGTTTGTGTCTGTCTCACTGTGCACTGTGTGTGGATGGGGATTGTGTTTGTGTCTGTTTCACTGTGCACTGTGTGTGGATGGGGATTGTGTTTGTGTCTGTTTCACTGTGCACTGTGTGTGGATGGGGATTGTGTTTGTGTCTGTCTCACTGTGCACTGTGTGTGGATGCGGATTGTATTTGTGTCTGGCTCACTGTGCTCTGTGTGTGGATGGGGAATGTGTTTGTGTCTCTCTCACTGTGCACTGTGTGTGGATGCGGATTGCGTTTGTGTCTGTCTCACTGTGCACTGTGTGTGGATGGGGATTGTGTTTGTGTCTGTCTCACTGTGCACTGTGTGTGGATAGGGATTGTGTTGTTGTCTGTCTCACTGTGCACTGTGGATGGGGATTGTGTTTGTCTCTGTCTCACTGTGCACTGTGTGTGGATGGGGATTGTGTTTGTGTCTGTCTCACTGTGCACTGTGTGTGGATGGGGATTGTGTTTGTGTCTGTCTCACTGTGCACTGTGTGTGGATGGGGATTGTGTTTGTGTCTGTCTCACTGTGCACTGTGAGTGGATGGGGATTGTGTTTGTCTCTGTCTCACTGTGCACTGTGTGTGGATGGGGATTGTGTTTGCATCTGTCTCACTGTGCACTGTGTGTGGATGGGGATTGTGTTTGCGTCTGTCTCACTGTGCACTGTGTGTGGATGGGGATTGTGTTTGTGTCTGTCTCACTGCACTGTGTGTGGATGGGGATTGTGTTTGTGTCTGTCTCACTGTGCACTGTGTGTGGATGGGGATTGTGTTTGTGTCTGTCTCACTGTGCCATCTGTGTGGATGATGTTTGTGTCTGTCTCACTGTGCACTGTGTGTGGATGCGGATTGTGTTTGTGTCTGTCTCACTGTGCACTGTGTGTGGATGGGGATTGTGTTTGTGTCTGTCTCACTGTGCAATCTGTGTGGATGATGTTTGTGTCTGTCTCACTGTGCACTGTGTGTGGATGGGGATTGTGATTGTGTCTGTCTCACTGTGCACTGTGTGTGGATGGGGATTGTGTTTGTGTCTGTCTCACTGTGCACTGTGTGTGGATGCGGATTGTGTTTGTGTCTGTCTCACTGTGCACTGTGTGTGGATGCGGATTGTGTTTGTGTCTGTTTCACTGTGCACTGTGTGTGGATGGGGATTGTGTTTGTGTCTGTCTCACTGTGCACTGTGTGTGGATGCGGATTGTGTTTGTGTCTGTTTCACTGTGCACTGTGTGTGGATGGGGATTGTGTGTGTGTCTGTTTCACTGTGCACTGTGTGTGGATGGGGATTGTGTTTGTGTCTGTCTCACTGTGCACTGTGTGTGGATGGGGATTGTGTTTGTGTCTGTCTCACTGTGCACTGTGTGTGGATGGGGATTGTGTTTGTGTCTGTCTCACTGTGCAATCTGTGTGGATGGGGATTGTGTTTGTCTCACTGTGCACTGTGTGTGGATGGGGATTGTGTTTGTGTCTGTCTCACTGTGCGCTGTGTGTGGATGGGGATTGTGTTGTTGTCTGTCTCATTGTGCAATCTGTGTGTATGATGTTTGTGTCTGTCTCATTGTGCACTGTGTGTGGATGGGGATTGTGTTTGTGTCTGTTTCCCTGAGCACTGTGTAGATGGGGATTGTGTTTGTGTCTGTCTCACTGTGCACTGTGTGTGGATGGGGATTGTGTTTGTGTCTGTCTCACTGTGCACTGTGTGTGGATGGGGATTGTGTTTGTGTCTGACTCACTGTGCATTGAGTGTGGATGGGGATTGTGTTTGTGTCTGTCTCACTGTGCACTGTGTGTGGATGGGGATTGTGTTTGTGTCTCTCTCACTGTGCACTGTGTGTGGATGGGGATTGTGGTTGTGTCTGTCTCACTCTGCACTGTGTCTGGATGTGGATTGTGTTTGTGTCTGTCTCACTGCGCACTGTGTGTGGATGGGGATTGTGTTTGTGTCTGTCTCACTGTCCACTGTGTGGATGGGGAGTGTGTTTGTTTCTGTCTCACTGCGCACTGTGTGTGGATGTGGATTGTGTTTGTCTCTGTCTCACTGCGCACAGTGTGTGGATGGGGATTGTGTTTGTGTCTGTCTCACTGAGCACTGTGTGTCGATGGGGATAGTGTTTGTGTCTGTCTCACTGTGCAATCTGTGTGGATGATGTTTGTGTCTGTCTCACTGTGCACTGTGTGTGGATGGGGATTGTGTTTGTGTCTGTTTCACTGTGCACTGTGTGTGGATGGGGATTGTGTATGTGTCTGTTTCACTGTGCACTGTGTGTGGATGGGGATTGTGTTTGTGTCTGTCTCACTGTGCACTGTGTGTGGATGCGGATTGTGTTTGTGTCTGTCTCACTGTGCTCTGTGTGTGGATGGGGAATGTGTTTGTGTCTCTCTCACTGTGCACTGTGTGTGGATGCGGATTGCGTTTGTGTCTGTCTCACTGTGCACTGTGTGTGGATAGGGATTGTGTTGTTGTCTGTCTCACTGTGCACTGTGGATGGGGATTGTGTTTGTCTCTGTCTCACTGTGCACTGTGTGTGGATGGGGATTGTGTTTGTGTCTGTCTCACTGTGCACTGTGTGTGGATGGGGATTGTGTTTGTGTCTGTCTCACTGTGCACTGTGTGTGGATGGGGATTGTGTTTGTGTCTGTCTCACTGTGCACTGTGAGTGGCTGGGGCTTGTGTTTGTCTCTGTCTCACTGTGCACTGTGTGTGGATGGGGATTGTGTTTGCATCTGTCTCACTGTGCACTGTGTGTGGATGGGGATTGTGTTTGCGTCTGTCTCACTGTGCACTGTGTGTGGATGGGGATTGTGTTTGTGTCTGTCTCACTGCACTGTGTGTGGATGGGGATTGTGTTTGTGTCTGTCTCACTGTGCACTGTGTGTGGATGGGGATTGTGTTTGTGTCTGTCTCACTGTGCAATCTGTGTGGATGATGTTTGTGTCTGTCTCACTGTGCACTGTGTGTGGATGCGGATTGTGTTTGTGTCTGTCTCACTGTGCACTGTGTGGATGGGGATTGTGTTTGTGTCTGTCTCACTGTGCACTGTGTGTGGACGGGGATTGTGTTTGTCTCTGTCTCACTGTGCACTGTGTGTGGATGGGGATTGTGTTTGTGTCTCTCTCACTGTGCACTGTGTGTGGATGGGGATTTTGCTTGTGTCTGTCTCACTGTGCACTGTGTGTGGATGGGGATTGTGTTTGTGTCTGTCTCACTGTGCACTGTGTGTGGATGGGGATTGTGTTTGTGTCTGTCTCACTGTGCACTGTGTGTGGATGGGGATTGTGTTTGTGTCTGTCTCACTGTGCACTGTGTGTGGATGGGGATTGTGTTGTTGTCTGTCTCACTGTGCAATCTGTGTGTGGATGGGGATTGTGTTTGTGTCTGTCTCACTGTGCACTGTGTGTGGATGGGGATTGTGTTTGTGTCTGTTTCCCTGAGCACTGTGTAGATGGGGATTGTGTTTGTGTCTGTCTCACTGTGCACTGTGTGTGGATGGGGATTGTGTTTGTGTCTGTCTCACTGTGCACTGTGTGTGGATGGGGATTGTGTTTGTGTCTGTCTCACTGTGCACTGTGTGTGGATGGGGATTGTGTTTGTGTCTGACTCACTGTGCATTGAGTGTGGATGGGGATTGTGTTGTTGTCTGTCTCACTGTGCAATCTGTGTGTATGATGTTTGTGTCTTTCTCATTGTGCACTGTGTGTGGATGGGGATTGTGTTTGTGTCTGTTTCCCTGAGCACTGTGTAGATGGGGATTGTGTTTGTGTCTGTCTCACTGTGCACTGTGTGTGGATGGGGATTGTGTTTGTGTCTGTCTCACTGTGCACTGTGTGTGGATGGGGATTGTGTTTGTGTCTGTCTCACTGTGCACTGTGTGTGGATGGGATTGTGTTTGTGTCTGTCTCACTGTGCACTGTGTGTGGATGGGGATTGTGTTTGTGTCTCTCTCACTGTGCACTGTGTGTGGATGGGGATTGTGGTTGTGTCTGTCTCACTCTGCACTGTGTCTGGATGTGGATTGTGTTTGTGTCTGTCTCACTGCGCACTGTGTGGATGGGGAGTGTGTTTGTTTCTGTCTCACTGCGCACTGTGTGTGGATGTGGATTGTGTTTGTCTCTGTCTCACTGCGCACAGTGTGTGGATGGGGATTGTGTTTGTGTCTGTTTCACTGTGCACTGTGTGTGGATGGGGATTGTGTTTGTGTCTGTTTCACTGTGCACTGTGTGTGGATGGGGATTATGTTTGTGTCTGTCTCACTGTGCACTGTGTGTGGATGCGGATTGTGTTTGTGTCTGTCTCACTGTGCTCTGTGTGTGGATGGGGAATGTATTTGTGTCTCTCTCACTGTGCACTGTGTGTGGATGCGGATTGCGTTTGTGTCTGTCTCACTGTGCACTGTGTGTGGATGGGGATTGTGTTTGTGTCTGTCTCACTGTGCACTGTGTGTGGATGGGGATTGTGTTTGTGTCTGTCTCACTGTGCACTGTGAGTGGATGGGGATTGTGTTTGTCTCTGTCTCACTGTGCACTGTGTGTGGATGGGGATTGTGTTTGCATCTGTCTCACTGTGCACTGTGTGTGGATGGGGATTGTGTTTGCGTCTGTCTCACTGTGCACTGTGTGTGGATGGGGATTGTGTTTGTGTCTGTCTCACTGCACTGTGTGTGGATGGGGATTGTGTTTGTGTCTGTCTCACTGTGCACTGTGTGTGGATGGGGATTGTGTTTGTGTCTGTCTCACTGTGCACTGTGTGTGGATGGGGATTGTGTTGTTGTCTGTCTCACTGTGCACTGTGGATGGGGATTGTGTTTGTCTCTGTCTCACTGTGCACTGTGTGTGGATGGGGATTGTGTTTGTGTCTGTCTCACTGTGCACTGTGTGTGGATGGGGATTGTGTTTGTGTCTGTCTCACTGTGCACTGTGTGTGGATGGGGATTGTGTTTGTGTCTGTCTCACTGTGCACTGTGAGTGGATGGGGATTGTGTTTGTCTCTGTCTCACTGTGCACTGTGTGTGGATGGGGATTGTGTTTGCATCTGTCTCACTGTGCACTGTGTGTGGATGGGGATTGTGTTTGCGTCTGTCTCACTGTGCACTGTGTGTGGATGGGGATTGTGTTTGTGTCTGTCTCACTGCACTGTGTGTGGATGGGGATTGTGTTTGTGTCTGTCTCACTGTGCACTGTGTGTGGATGGGGATTGTGTTTGGGTCTGTCTCACTTTGCGCTGTGTGTGGATGGGGATTCTGTTGTTGTCTGTCTCACTGTGCACTGTGTGTGGATGGGGATTGAATTTGTGTCTGTCTCACTGTGCACTGTGTGTGAATGGGGATTGTGTTTGTGTCTGTCTCACTGTGCACTGTGTGTGGATGGGGATTGTATTTGTGTCTGTCTCACTGTGCACTGTTTGTGGATGTGGATTGTGTTTGTGTCTGTCTCAGTGTACACTGTGTGTGAATGGGGATTGTGTTTGTGTCTGTCTCACTGTGCACTGTGTGGATTGGGATTGTGTTTGTGTCTGTCTCACTGCATTTTGTGTGGATGGGGTTTGTGTTTGTGTCTGTCTCACTGTGCACTGTGTGTGGATGGGGATTGTGTTTGTGTCTGTCTCACTGTGCACGGTGTGTGGATGGGGATTGTGTTTGTGTCTGTGTCACTGTGCACTGTGCGTGGTTGCGGATTGTGTTTGTGTCTGTCTCACTGTGCACTCTGTGTGGATGGGGATTGTGTTTGTGCCTGTCACACTGTGCACTGTGTATGGATGGGAATTGTGTTTGTGTCTGTCTCACTGTGCACTGTGTGTGGATGGGGATTGTGTTTGTGTCTGTCTCACTGTGCACTGTGTGTGGATGAGGATTGTGTTTATGTCTGTCCCACTGTGCACTGTGTATGGACGGGGAGTGTGTTTGTGTCTGTCTCACTGTGCACTGTGTGTGGATGGGGATTGTGTTTGTGTCTGTCACACTGTGCACTGTGTATGGATGGGGATTGTGTTTGTGTCTGTCTCACTGTGCACTGTGTGTGGATGGGGATTGTGTTTGTGTCTGTCTCACTGTGCACTGTGTGTAGATGGGAATGTGTTTGTGTCTGTCTCAGTGTGCACTGTGTGTTGAATGGGATTGTGATTGTTTCTGTCTCACTGTGCACTGTGTGTGGATGTGGATTCTGTTTGTTTCTGTCTCACTGTGCACTGTGTGTGGATGGGGATTGTGTTTGTGTCTGTCTCACTGTGCACTGTGTGTGGATGGGGATTGTGTTTGTGTCTGTCTCACTGTGCACTGTGTGTGGATGGGGATTGTGTTTGTGTCTGTCTCACTGTGCACTGTGTGTGGATGTGGACTGTGTTTGTGTCTGTCTCACTGTTCACTGTGTGGATGGGGATTGTTTTTGTGTCTGTCTCACTGTGCACTGTGTGTGGATGGGGATTGTGTTTGTGTCTGTCTCAGTGTGCACTGTGTGTGGATGGGGATTGTGCTTGTGTCTGTCTCACTGTGCACTGTGTGTAGATGGGGATTATGTTTGTCTCTGTCTCACTGTGCACTGTGTGTGGATGGGGATTGTGTTTGTGTCTGTCTCACTGTGCACTGTGTGTGGATGGGGCATGTGTTTGTGTCTCTCTCACTGTGCACTGTGTGTGGATGGGGATTGTGTTTGTGTCTGTCTCACTGTGCGCTGTGTGGATGGGGATTGTGTTTGTGTCTGTCTCACTGTGCACTGTGGATGGGGATTGTGTTTGTGTCTCTCTCACTGTGCACTGTGTGTGGATGGGGATTGTGTTGTTGTCTGTCTCACTGTGCACTGTGTGGATGGGGATTGTGTTTGTGTCTGTCTCACTGAGCAATGTGTGTGGATGGGGATTGTGTTTGTGTCTGTCTCACTGTGCACTGTGTGTGGATGGGGATTGTATTTGTGTCTGTCTGACTGTGCACTGTGTGTGGATGTGGATTGTGTTTGTGTCTGTCTCACTGTGCACTGTTTGGATTGGGATTGTGTTTGTGTCTGTCTCACTGTGCATTTTGTGTGGATGGGGTTTGTGTTTGTGTCTGTCTCACTGTGCACTGTGTGTGGATGGGGATTGTGTTTGTGTCTGTCTCACTGTGCACTGTGTGTAGATGGGGATTGTGTTTGTGCCTGTCTCACTGTGCATTGTGTGTGGATGCGGATTGTGTTTGTGTCTGTCTCACTGTGCACTGTGTGTGGATGCGGATTGTGTTTGTGTTTGTCTCACTGTGCACTGTGTGGATGGGGATTGTGTTTGTGTCTGTCTCACTGTGCACTGTGTGTGGATGGGGATTGTTTTTGTGTCTGTCTCACTGTGCACTGTGTGTGGATGGGGATTGTGTTTGTGTCTGTCTCACTGTGCACTGTGTGTGGATGGGGATTGTGTTTGTGTCTGCCTCACTGTGCACTGTGTGTGGATGGGGATTGTGATTGTGTCTGTCTCTCGCTGCACTGTGTCTGGATGGGGATTGTGTTTGTTTCTGTCTCACTGTGCACTGTGTGTGGATGGGGATTGTGTTTGTGTCTGTTTTAGTGTGCACTGTGTGTGGATGGGGATTGTGTTTGTGTCTGTCTCACTGTGCACTGTGTGGATGGGGATTGTGTTTGTGTCTGTCACACTGTGCACTGTGTATGGATTGGGATTGTGTTTGTTTCTGTCTCACTGTGCACTGTGTGTGGATGGGGATTGTGTTTGTGTCTGTCTCACTGTGCACTGTGTGTGGATGGGGATTGTGTTTGTGTCTGTCACACAGTGCACTGTGTTTGGACGGGGAGTGTGTTTGTGTCTGTCTCACTGTGCACTGTGTGTGGATGGGGATTGTGTTTGTGTCTGTCTCACTGTGCACTGTGTGTGGATGGGGATTGTGTTTGTGTCTGTCTCACTGTGCACTGTGTGTGGATGTGGATTGTGTTTGTGTCTGTCTCACTGTGCACTGTGTGTGGATGGGGATTGTGTTTGTGTCTGTCTCACTGTGCACTGTGTGTGGATGGGGATTGTGTTTGTGTCTGTCTCACTGTGCACTGTGTGTGGATGGGGATTGTATTTGTGTCTGTCTCACTGTGCACTGTGTGTGGATGTGGATTGTGTTTGTGTCTGTCTCACTGTGCACTGTGTGTGAATGGGGATTGTGTTTGTGTCTGTCTCACTGTGCACTGTGTGTGGATGGGGATTGTATTTGTGTCTGTCTCACTGTGCACTGTGTGTGGATGTGGATTGTGTTTGTGTCTGTCTCACTGTACACTGTGTGTGAATGGGGATTGTGTTTGTGTCTGTCTCACTGTGCACTGTGTGGTAACACAATACAGCTTCCTGTGACTCGAACTTTATTGCATCACTTCCTGTGATTAGTCCAGGATAAATACTGGACTGAGCAGTTGGATCCTGGAGAGGCATAGAGTAAGACCTCTTTTGTATGTAGCACCTTTTTAGTTGATTAAAGCTTACTTTAAGTTCACCACGCGTAAGGCTCATTCTTACGACAATTTAATCAACTTTGAAAAACTTCGCACTCAAACTTTTGGACGAACTCGGAACTAAGGATCCAGGGAATCACCCATCATGGAAAACATCCTTAAACCATCGCGTCTTGACTTGGACCCAAACACCCCAGCAGCCGGTAAGGTGTGGAAACACTGGTATCGCACGTTTGACAATTTTCTCGAATATTGCAAGGCTGATGATGACACAAAGTTGCGGATACTCATCAACTGTGTCACTCCGAATGTATTTCAGTATGTTGAGGAATGGGGCAGTTACGAGGAGGCAATTCGGACGCTTAAAAGACTATATACTAAGACACCGAATGAGGTCTATGCCAGACATCTACTAGCTACAGCCCAACAAGGGCCGGAGGAATCCATTGATAAATTCCTCCAAGAGCTTCGCAGACTTAGTATGGACTGTAACTTTCAGGCGGCCTCAGCTGAGCTGTACCGTGAAGAAATGATCCGTGATGCTTTCATCTGCGGGCTTGCCTCCCCATTTATACGCCAGCATCTACTGGAAAGTAAGACACTTGAGCTTCAGAGAGCTTATGACATGGCTTGCTCTCTAGATCTGGCAAAAAGAAATGCAGACCTTTATACAGTGCCCAGACCTCGGTCTGCTGCCTTAACTACAGTCAGGCAATTTAAGAGGCCACAGGTGAACTCTATTAGGGAGGACTTTATCCCTGACGATCAATCTGATGACTTCACTGATGAAGAGGATGATGACCCCACTGTGGCAGCCTCTTGGCAATCTAAGAAATGCTTCTTTTGTGGTGATGAGTTTCACCCTCGGAAATTCTGCCCTGCTCGCAATGCGTTTTGCAGTCATTGCAACAAAAAGGGTCATTTTGCAAAGGTTTGCCTATCAAGAGCCTCTACGAGGGCTTATCAAGCTAAGTCCTACCGAACTGCCCCGGTAAGGGCCTATCAAGATGTTCCGGCTAAAATCTATCGTGCTTCCTCTCGGGTTTTCTCTCGAAGAAACACACCTAGAGTTTCAGCCACTCTTTGTGCAACGACACCAATTACAGCTGCTTGTCCTCAGAACCTATTCCATGCAGCTACAAAAGCATCAATTAATGGACATACTTTAGATGCCTTAATTGACTCAGGTAGCACTGATAGTTTCATTAGGGAACAGATTGTTGCAGAGTTAAAGCTACATGTTTTCCCATCAGACCAGGCAATTGCGATGGCTCAGTCATCACTTAATACCAGAATTTCTGGCTTTTGTATGGTTGAAATAACACTTAATGGTCGCAGGTATCCCTCCACCCGGCTTTCGGTGCTCAAGGACTTATGTAGTGATCTTATCTTAGGGCTGGATTTTCAAAAGCAGCATAAGAAGCTCACCATTGAGTTCGGCGGATCCAAACCTGAACTCACTATTTCTAATATACGACCTCGATTACCGTTCTGTGCATTGTCAGCAGCTTCACTGGATGAACCCTCACTGTTTACCAGTATCCCTCCTCGATGCAAACCGATTATAACAAAGTCACGACGTTTCAGTCAGGAAGACCAGTCTTTTATTGCGGCTGAGATTTCTCGGCTTTTAGCAGAGGATATCATCGAGCCTTGTTCATCGTCATGGCGCGCCCAGGTCGTTATTGTTAAGAACCCTCTACAACCTCACAAGAAACGGCTGTGCATTGACTATTCACAGACCATCAATCAATATACAGACTTGGACGCATACCCATTGCCGCGCATCGATGATATGGTTAATAAACTGGCTGAGTACACGGTGTTCTCAACATATGATCTGAAAAGTGCCTATCATCAGGTACCCTTGAAGGTCTCAGACAAGCAGTATACGGCCTTTGAAGCCAATGGACGGCTGTATCAATTTCGTCGCCTCCCCTTTGGGGTCACTAATGGAGTGGCTGTCTTCCAGCGAGCAATGGATGACCTGGTCAAACAGGAAGACTTGAAGGATACGTTTCCTTATCTGGACAATATTACTGTCGCAGGTCGCAATCAGCGGGAACATGACGCCAATCTCCAACGATTTTGGGATGCACTCCAGCACCGTAATTTGACATTAAATGCGGCTAAATCCATTGAGTCACAACCAACCATCAACATCCTTGGCTATTGTGTGGGCAATGGCATCATTAAACCTGACCCTGAAAGGCTTCGCCCACTCCAAGAGCTCCCGCCACCTAAGAATCCGGCCTCCTTGCGCCGGGCCCTCGGCCTGTTTGCATACTATGCTAAATGGATTCCTAACTTCTCGGACCGAATCCAACCTCTACTGAAGGCCAGCACATTCCCACTAGACACAGCGGCTGTTGCAGCCTTTAACCTCCTGAAAAAACAGTTGGAGAAAGCGGCTCTTCACTCCATCGATGAGAGTCTTCCTTTTGTTGTTGAGTGTGATGCCTCGGAGGTGGCGATCTCGGCCACTCTGAATCAGGAAGGTCGTCCGGTGGCATTTTTGTCCAGGACTTTTCAAGGGGCTGAGCTACATTATCCTCCAGTCGAGAAAGAAGCTACAGCCATCATAGAGGCAGTACGGAAGTGGACTCATCTCCTAGCTCGCCAGCACTTTACCTTAATCACGGACCAGCGATCGGTCGCCTTCATGCTCGATAATCGAAAACGGACCAAAATTAAAAATAATAAAATCCAGCTTTGGCGGCTGGAATTGGCCTCTTTTGGTTACACCATCCACTATCGACCTGGCAAGGAGAATGTGGCTCCAGATACCCTCACACGAGCATTCTGCTCCGCCATGGCACCCTCTACGCTCGTAGACATCCATGATGGGTTGTGTCATCCGGGCGTTACTCGCATGCTACACTTCGTGCGGTCCCGAAATCTCCCATTCTCTACCGGGGATGTAAAGAAGATGTGCTCGGACTGCAGAGTCTGTGCGGAATTGAAACCTCAGTTTTTCCGCCCCTCGGGTGGTATACTCATACATGCGACCCAGCCAATGCAACGGCTTAGCATCGATTTTAAGGGGCCGTTGCCCTCTTCAACTCGCAACACTTATCTATTGACCATGGTCGATGAGTATTCCCGTTTTCCGTTTGCCTTTCCCTGCCCCAATATGCTGACGACCACGGTTATCAGCTGCCTTGAGCAGGTATTTGCTTTCTGTGGCATGGCATCCTATGTTCATTCGGATCGGGGCCCTTCTTTTATGTCAGGAGAACTCAAGGCCTATCTCTCGGAACGGGGTATTGCTGCCAGCAGAACGACGCCTTATCATCCAGTCGGGAATGGGCAAGTCGAGCGTTTTAACGCTATCATCTGGAATGCGGTACGTCTGGCTTTGAGATCTCGGGGCCTACCCAACCAGCAATGGGAAGCAGTACTTCCAGACGCATTACACTCCACACGGTCCCTCCTTTCGACTGCCACAAATACGACGCCTCATGAACGGTTCTTCCGATTTCAGCGTCGCTCATCCTATGGGATATCTCTCCCGTCGTGGCTGACTGCACCGGGACCAGTGCTACTCCGAAGATATGTTCGGGCGTCTAAGAATGACCCCCTGGTAGATGAGGTTGAGCTCACTGACGTCAACCCTACCTACGCCTATATTCGGTATCCTGACGGTCGGGAATCTACCGTGTCATTGCGGGATCTGGCTCCCTGCTCGCCGAAACATAGAGGGACACCAGGGGATGATATTGTACCAGGCACATCTCTGGGCTCGCCAGGTGCCTCTCATCACGATCTGGATCTGACGCCGGCTGGTACCTCACTCCAGCGTGCCGACCTGGGGCAGACTGACTATGAGCCCGTCGGGGCTCGCACGCGCAGCCACGATCCACCCCGTACCATACGCTCGGAAACGGATCTGCCACAGCCCTGCCCGACACCCGTTCGGGCACCAGTACACAGTCAGGATCGTCCTGACCCCTCACAGAGCGGGCTGGATCACTCGGACTCTGGTCCACGGCCCGCGGCGGGTAAACGGGCTTGGGGCCCTCTACCGCTATGAGAACCCAAACGGGTGCGGCTCTCCCTCGTCCGCCGGCTACGAAATGGAGGGAGCATCCCGGCCTCCTAATCTTTTGCGGGGGGGAGAATGTGGTAACACAATACAGCTTCCTGTGACTCGAACTTTATTGCATCACTTCCTGTGATTAGTCCAGGATAAATACTGGACTGAGCAGTTGGATCCTGGAGAGGCATAGAGTAAGACCTCTTTTGTATGTAGCACCTTTTTAGTTGATTAAAGCTTACTTTAAGTTCACCACGCGTAAGGCTCATTCTTACGACACACTGTGTGGATTGGGATTGTGTTTGTGTCTGTCTCACTGCATTTTGTGTGGATGGGGTTTGTGTTTGTGTATGTCTCACTGTGCACTGTGTGTGGATGGGGATTGTGTTTGTGTCTGTCTCACTGTGCACGGTGTGTGGATGGGGATTGTGTTTGTGTCTGTGTCACTGTGCACTGTGCGTGGATGCGGATTGTGTTTGTGTCTGTCTCACTGTGCACTGTGTGTGGAGGGGGATTGTGTTTGTGCCTGTCACACTGTGCACTGTGTATGGATGGGCATTGTGTTTGTGTCTGTCTCACTGTGCACTGTGTGTGGATGGGGATTGTGTTTGTGTCTGTCTCACTGTGCACTGTGTGTGGATGGGGATTGTGTTTATGTCTGTCCCACTGTGCACTGTGTATGGACGGGGAGTGTGTTTGTGTCTGTCTCACTGTGCACTGTGTGTGGATGGGGATTGTGTTTGTGTCTGTCACACTGTGCACTGTGTATGGATGGGGATTGTGTTTGTGTCTGTCTCACTGTGCACTGTGTGTGGATGGGGATTGTGTTTGTGTCTGTCTCACTGTGCACTGTGTGTAGATGGGAATGTGTTTGTGTCTGTCTCAGTGTGCACTGTGTGTGGAATGGGATTGTGATTGTTTCTGTCTCACTGTGCACTGTGTGTGGATGGGGATTCTGTTTGTGTCTGTCTCACTGTGCACTGTGTGTGGATGGGGATTGTGTTTGTGTCTGTCTCACTGTGCACTGTGTGTGGATGGGGATTGTGTTTGTGTCTGTCTCACTGTGCACTGTGTGTGGATGGGGCATGTGTTTGTGTCTCTCTCACTGTGCACTGTGTGTGGATGGGGATTGTGTTTGTGTCTGTCTCACTGTGCGCTGTGTGGATGGGGATTGTGTTGTTGTCTGTCTCACTGCGCACTGAGTGGATGGGGATTGTGTTTGTGTCTGTCTCACTGAGCAATGTGTGTGGATGGGGATTGTGTTTGTGTCTGTCTCACTGTGCACTGTGTGTGGATGGGGATTGTATTTGTGTCTGTCTCACTGTGCACTGTGTGTGGATGTGGATTGTGTTTGTGTCTGTCTCACTGTGCACTGTGTGGATTGGGATTGTGTTTGTGTCTGTCTCACTGTGCATTTTGTGTGGATGGGGTTTGTGTTTGTGTCTGTCTCACTGTGCACTGTGTGTGGATGGGGATTGTGTTTGTGTCTGTCTCACTGTGCACTGTGTGTAGATGGGGATTGTGTTTGTGTCTGTCTCACTGTGCATTGTGTGTGGATGCGGATTGTGTTTGTGTCTGTCTCACTGTGCACTGTGTGGATGGGGATTGTGTTTGTGTCTGTCTCACTGTGCACTGTGTGTGGATGGGGATTGTGTTTGTGTCTGTCTCACTGTGCACTGTTTGTAGATGGGAATGTGTTTGTGTCTGTCTCACTGTGCACTGTGTGTGGAATGGGATTGTGATTGTGTCTGTCTCACTGTGCACTGTGTGTGGATGGGGATTGAGTTGGTGTTTGTTTTACTGTGCACTGTGTGTGGATGCGGATTGTGTTTGTGTCTGTCTCACTGTGCACTGTGAGTGGATGGGGATTGTGTTTGTGTCTGTCTCACTGTGCACTGTGTGTGGATGGGGATTGTGTTTGTGTCTGTCTCACTGTGCACTGTGTGTGGATGGGGATTGTGTTTGTGTCTGTCTCTCGCTGCACTGTGTCTGGATGAGGATTGTGTTTGTTTCTGTCTCACTGTGCACTGTGTGTGGATGGGGATTGTGTTTGTGTCTGTCTCTCTGTGCACTGTGTGTGGATGGGGATTGTGTTTGTGTCTGTCTCACTGTGCACTGTGTGGATGGGGATTGTGTTTGTGTCTGTCACACTGTGCACTGTGTATGGATGGGGATTGTGTTTGTTTCTGTCTCACTGTGCACTGTGTGTGGATGGGGATTGTGTTTGTGTCTGTCTCACTGTGCACTGTGTGTGGATGTGGATTGTGTTTGTGTCTGTCACACAGTGCACTGTGTTTGGACGGGGAGTGTGTTTGTGTCTGTCTCACTGTGCACTGTGTGTGGATGGGGATTGTGTTTGTGTCTGTCTCACTGTGCACTGTGTGTGGATGGGGATTGTTTTTGTGTCTGTCTCACTGTGCACTGTGTGTGGATGTGGATTGTGTTTGTGTCTGTCTCACTGTGCACTGTGTGTGGATGGGGATTGTGTTTGTGTCTGTCTCACTGTGCACTGTGTGTGGATGGGGATTGTGTTTGTGTCTGTCTCTCTGTGCATTGTGTGTGGATGGGGATTGTGTTTGTGTCTCTCTGACTGTGCACTGTGTGTGGATGGGGATTGTGTTTGTGTCTGTCTCAGTGTGCACTGTGTGTGGATGGGGAGTGTGTTTGTGTCTGTCTCACTGTGCACTGTGTGTGGATGGGGATTGTGTTTGTGTCTGTCTCACTGTGCACTGTGTGGATGGGGATTGTGATTGTGTCTGTCTCACTGTGCACTGTGTGTGGATGGGGATTGTGTTTGTGTCTGTCTCACTGTGCACTGTGTGTGGATGGGGAGTGTGTTTGTGTCTGTCTCACTGTGCACTGTGTGTGGATGGGGATTGTGTTGTTGTCTGTCTCACTGTGCACTGTATGGATGGGGATTGTGTTTGTGTCTGTCTCACTGAGCAATGTGTGTGGATGGGGATTGTGTTTGTGTCTGTCTCACTGTGCACTGTGTGTGGATGGGGATTGTATTTGTGTCTGTCTCACTGTGCACTGTGTGTGGATGTGGATTGTGTTTGTGTCTGTCTCACTGTGCACTGTGTGGATTGGGATTGTGTTTGTGTCTGTCTCACTGTGCATTTTGTGTGGATGGGGTTTGTGTTTGTGTCTGTCTCACTGTGCACTGTGTGTGGATGGGAATTGTGTTTGTGTCTGTCTAACTGTGCACTGTGTGTAGATGGGGATTGTGTTTGTGTCTGTCTCACTGTGCATTGTGTGTGGATGCGGATTGTGTTTGTGTCTGTCTCACTGTGCACTGTGTGGATGGGGATTGTGTTTGTGTCTGTCTCACTGTGCACTGTGTGTGGATGGGGATTGTGTTTGTGTCTGTCTCACTGTGCACTGTTTGTAGATGGGAATGTGTTTGTGTCTGTCTCACTGTGCACTGTGTGTGGAATGGGATTGTGATTGTGTCTGTCTCACTGTGCACTGTGTGTGGATGGGGATTGAGTTTGTGTTTGTTTTACTGTGCACTGTGTGTGGATGCGGATTGTGTTTGTGTCTGTGTCACTGTGCACTGTGCGTGGATGCGGATTGTGTTTGTGTCTGTCTCACTGTGCACTGTGTGTGGAGGGGGATTGTGTTTGTGCCTGTCACACTGTGCACTGTGTATGGATGGGCATTGTGTTTGTGTCTGTCTCACTGTGCACTGTGTGTGGATGGGGATTGTGTTTGTGTCTGTCTCACTGTGCACTGTGTGTGGATGGGGATTGTGTTTATGTCTGTCCCACTGTGCACTGTGTATGGACGGGGAGTGTGTTTGTGTCTGTCTCACTGTGCACTGTGTGTGGATGGGGATTGTGTTTGTGTCTGTCACACTGTGCACTGTGTATGGATGGGGATTGTGTTTGTGTCTGTCTCACTGTGCACTGTGTGTGGATGGGGATTGTGTTTGTGTCTGTCTCACTGTGCACTGTGTGTAGATGGGAATGTGTTTGTGTCTGTCTCAGTGTGCACTGTGTGTGGAATGGGATTGTGATTGTTTCTGTCTCACTGTGCACTGTGTGTGGATGGGGATTCTGTTTGTGTCTGTCTCACTGTGCACTGTGTGTGGATGGGGATTGTGTTTGTGTCTGTCTCACTGTGCACTGTGTGTGGATGGGGATTGTGTTTGTGTCTGTCTCACTGTGCACTGTGTGTGGATGGGGCATGTGTTTGTGTCTCTCTCACTGTGCACTGTGTGTGGATGGGGATTGTGTTTGTGTCTGTCTCACTGTGCGCTGTGTGGATGGGGATTGTGTTGTTGTCTGTCTCACTGTGCACTGAGTGGATGGGGATTGTGTTTGTGTCTGTCTCACTGAGCAATGTGTGTGGATGGGGATTGTGTTTGTGTCTGTCTCACTGTGCACTGTGTGTGGATGGGGATTGTATTTGTGTCTGTCTCACTGTGCACTGTGTGTGGACGTGGATTGTGTTTGTGTCTGTCTCACTGTGCACTGTGTGGATTGGGATTGTGTTTGTGTCTGTCTCACTGTGCATTTTGTGTGGATGGGGTTTGTGTTTGTGTCTGTCTCACTGTGCACTGTGTGTGGATGGGGATTGTGTTTGTGTCTGTCTCACTGTGCACTGTGTGTAGATGGGGATTGTGTTTGTGTCTGTCTCACTGTGCATTGTGTGTGGATGCGGATTGTGTTTGTGTCTGTCTCACTGTGCACTGTGTGGATGGGGATTGTGTTTGTGTCTGTCTCACTGTGCACTGTGTGTGGATGGGGATTGTGTTTGTGTCTGTCTCACTGTGCACTGTTTGTAGATGGGAATGTGTTTGTGTCTGTCTCACTGTGCACTGTGTGTGGAATGGGATTGTGATTGTGTCTGTCTCACTGTGCACTGTGTGTGGATGGGGATTGAGTTGGTGTTTGTTTTACTGTGCACTGTGTGTGGATGCGGATTGTGTTTGTGTCTGTCTCACTGTGCACTGTGAGTGGATGGGGATTGTGTTTGTGTCTGTCTCACTGTGCACTGTGTGTGGATGGGGATTGTGTTTGTGTCTGTCTCACTGTGCACTGTGTGTGGATGGGGATTGTGTTTGTGTCTGTCTCTCGCTGCACTGTGTCTGGATGAGGATTGTGTTTGTTTCTGTCTCACTGTGCACTGTGTGTGGATGGGGATTGTGTTTGTGTCTGTCTCTCTGTGCACTGTGTGTGGATGGGGATTGTGTTTGTGTCTGTCTCACTGTGCACTGTGTGGATGGGGATTGTGTTTGTGTCTGTCACACTGTGCACTGTGTATGGATGGGGATTGTGTTTGTTTCTGTCTCACTGTGCACTGTGTGTGGATGGGGATTGTGTTTGTGTCTGTCTCACTGTGCACTGTGTGTGGATGTGGATTGTGTTTGTGTCTGTCACACAGTGCACTGTGTTTGGACGGGGAGTGTGTTTGTGTCTGTCTCACTGTGCACTGTGTGTGGATGGGGATTGTGTTTGTGTCTGTCTCACTGTGCACTGTGTGTGGATGGGGATTGTTTTTGTGTCTGTCTCACTGTGCACTGTGTGTGGATGTGGATTGTGTTTGTGTCTGTCTCACTGTGCACTGTGTGTGGATGGGGATTGTGTTTGTGTCTGTCTCACTGTGCACTGTGTGTGGATGGGGATTGTGTTTGTGTCTGTCTCTCTGTGCATTGTGTGTGGATGGGGATTGTGTTTGTGTCTCTCTGACTGTGCACTGTGTGTGGATGGGGATTGTGTTTGTGTCTGTCTCAGTGTGCACTGTGTGTGGATGGGGAGTGTGTTTGTGTCTGTCTCACTGTGCACTGTGTGTGGATGGGGATTGTGTTTGTGTCTGTCTCACTGTGCACTGTGTGGATGGGGATTGTGATTGTGTCTGTCTCACTGTGCACTGTGTGTGGATGGGGATTGTGTTTGTGTCTGTCTCACTGTGCACTGTGTGTGGATGGGGAGTGTGTTTGTGTCTGTCTCACTGTGCACTGTGTGTGGATGGGGATTGTGTTGTTGTCTGTCTCACTGTGCACTGTATGGATGGGGATTGTGTTTGAGTCTGTCTCACTGAGCAATGTGTGTGGATGGGGATTGTGTTTGTGTCTGTCTCACTGTGCACTGTGTGTGGATGGGGATTGTATTTGTGTCTGTCTCACTGTGCACTGTGTGTGGATGTGGATTGTGTTTGTGTCTGTCTCACTGTGCACTGTGTGGATTGGGATTGTGTTTGTGTCTGTCTCACTGTGCATTTTGTGTGGATGGGGTTTGTGTTTGTGTCTGTCTCACTGTGCACTGTGTGTGGATGGGAATTGTGTTTGTGTCTGTCTCACTGTGCACTGTGTGTAGATGGGGATTGTGTTTGTGTCTGTCTCACTGTGCATTGTGTGTGGATGCGGATTGTGTTTGTGTCTGTCTCACTGTGCACTGTGTGGATGGGGATTGTGTTTGTGTCTGTCTCACTGTGCACTGTGTGTGGATGGGGATTGTGTTTGTGTCTGTCTCACTGTGCACTGTTTGTAGATGGGAATGTGTTTGTGTCTGTCTCACTGTGCACTGTGTGTGGAATGGGATTGTGATTGTGTCTGTCTCACTGTGCACTGTGTGTGGATGGGGATTGAGTTTGTGTTTGTTTTACTGTGCACTGTGTGTGGATGCGGATTGTGTTTGTGTCTGTCTCACTGTGCACTGTGAGTGGATGTGGATTGTGTTTGTGTCTGTCTCACTGTGCACTGTGTGTGGATGGGGATTGTGTTTGTGTCTGTCTCACTGTGCACTGTGTGTGGATGGGGATTGTGTTTGTGTCTGTCTCTCGCTGCACTGTGTCTGGATGAGGATTGTGTTTGTTTCTGTCTCACTGTGCACTGTGTGTGGATGGGGATTGTGTTTGTGTCTGTCTCTCTGTGCACTGTGTGTGGATGGGGATTGTGTTTGTGTCTGTCTCACTGTGCACTGTGTGGATGGGGATTGTGTTTGTGTCTGTCACACTGTGCACTGTGTATGGATGGGGATTGTGTTTGTTTCTGTCTCACTGTGCACTGTGTGTGGATGGGGATTGTGTTCGTGTCTGTCTCACTGTGCACTGTGTGTGGATGTGGATTGTGTTTGTGTCTGTCACACAGTGCACTGTGTTTGGACGGGGAGTGTGTTTGTGTCTGTCTCACTGTGCACTGTGTGTGGATGGGGATTGTGTTTGTGTCTGTCTCACTGTGCACTGTGTGTGGATGGGGATTGTTTTTGTGTCTGTCTCACTGTGCACTGTGTGTGGATGTGGATTGTGTTTGTGTCTGTCTCACTGTGCACTGTGTGTGGATGGGGATTGTGTTTGTGTCTGTCTCACTGTGCACTGTGTGTGGATGGGGATTGTGTTTGTGTCTGTCTCTCTGTGCATTGTGTGTGGATGGGGATTGTGTTTGTGTCTCTCTGACTGTGCACTGTGTGTGGATGGGGATTGTGTTTGTGTCTGTCTCACTGTGCACTGTGTGTGGATGGGGAGTGTGTTTGTGTCTGTCTCACTGTGCACTGTGTGTGAATTGGGATTGTGTTTGTGTCTGTCTCACTGTGCACTGTGTGGATGGGGATTGTGATTGTGTCTGTCTCACTGTGCACTGTGTGTGGATGGGGATTGTGTTTGTGTCTGTCTCACTGTGCACTGTGTGTGTGGATGGGGATTGTGTTTGTGTCTGTCTCACTGTGCACTGTGTGTGTGGATGGGGATTGTGTTTGTGTCTGTCTCACTGTGCACTGTGTGTGGATGGGGATTGTGTTTGTGTCTGTCACACTGTGCACTGTGTGTGGATGGGGAATGTGTTTGTGTCTGTCTCACTGCACTATGTGTGGATGGGGATTGTGTTTGTGTCTGTCTCACTGTGCACTGTGTGTGGATGGGGATTGTGTTTGTGTCTGTCTCACTCTGCACTGTGTCTGGATGGGGATTGTGTTTGTGTCTGTCTCACTGTTCAATATGTGTGGATGGGGATTGTGTTTGTATCTGTCTCACTGTGCACTGTGTGGATGGGGAGTGTGTTTGTGTCTGTCTCACCGTGCACTGTGTGTGGATGGGGATTGTGTTTGTGTCTGTCTCACTGTGCACTGTGTGTCGAATGGGATTGTGATTGTGTCTGTCTCACTGTGCACTGTGTGTGGATGGGGAATGAGTTTGTGTTTGTTTTACTGTGCACTGTGTGTGGATGCGGATTGTGTTTGTGTCTGTCTCACTGTGCACTGTGAGTGGATGGGGATTGTGTTGGTGTCTGTCTCACTGTGCACTGTGTGTGGATGGGGATTGTGTTTGTGTCTGTCTCACTGTGCACTGTGTGTGGATGGGGATTGAGTTTGTGTCTCACTCACTGTGCATTGAGTGTGGATGGGGATTGTGTTGGTGTCTGTCTCACTGTGCACTGTGTGTGGATGGGGATTGTGTTTGTGTCTGTCTCACTGTGCACTGTGTGTAGATGGGGATTGTGTTTGTGTCTCTCTCACTGTGCACTGTGTGTGGATGGGTATTCTGTTTGTGTCTGTCTCACTGTGCACTGTGTGTGGATGGGGATTCTGTTTGTTTCTGTCTCACTGTGCACTGTGTGTGGATGGGGATTGTGTTTGTGTCTGTTTTAGTATGCACTGTGTGCGGATGGGGATTGTGTTTGTGTCTGTCTCACTGTGCACTGTGTGGATGGGGATTGTGTTTGTGTCTGTCACACTGTGCACTGTGTATGGATGGGGATTGTGTTTGTTTCTGTCTCACTGTGCACTGTGTGTGGATGGGGATTGTGTTTGTGTCTGTCTCACTGTGCACTGTGTGTGGATGGGGATTGTGTTTGTGTCTGTCACACAGTGCACTGTGTTTGGACGGGGAGTGTGTTTGTGTCTGTCTCACTGTGCACTGTGTGTGGATGGGGATTGTGTTTGTGTCTGTCTCACTGTGCACTGTGTGTGGATGGGGATTGTTTTTGTGTCTGTCTCACTGCACTATGTGTAGATGGGGATTGTGTGTGTGTCTCACTCACTGCGCACTGTGTGTGGATGGGGATTGTGTTTGTGTCTGTCTCACTGTGCTTTGTGTGTGGATGGGGATTGTGTTTGTGTCTGTCTCACTGTGCACTGTGTGTGGATGGGGATTGTGTTTGTGTCTGTCACACTGTGCACTGTGTGTGGATGGGGAATGTGTTTGTGTCTGTCTCACTGCACTATGTGTGGATGGGGATTGTATTTGTGTCTGTCTCACTGTGCACTGTGTGTGGATGGGGATTGTGTTTGTGTCTGTCTCACTCTGCACTGTGTCTGGATGGGGATTGTGTTTGTGTCTGTCTCACTGTTCAATGTGTGTGGATTGTGATTGTGTTCGTATCTGTCTCACTGTGCACTGTGTGGATGGGGAGTGTGTTTGTATCTGTCTCACCGTGCACTGTGTGTGGATGGGGATTGTGTTTGTGTCTGTCTCACTGTGCACTGTGTGGAAGGGGATTGTGATTGTGTCTGTCTCACTGTGCACTGTGTGTGGATGGGGATTGTGTTTGTGTCTGTCTCACTGTGCACTGTGTGTGGATGGGGATTGTGTTTGTGTCTGTCTCACTCTGCACTGTGTGTGGATGGGGATTGTGTTTGTGTCTGTCTCACTCTGCACTGTGTGTGGATGGGGATTGTGTTTGTGTCTGTCTCACTCTGCACTGTGTGTGGATGGGGATTGTTTTTGTGTCTGTCTCACTGTGCACTGTGTGTGGATGTGGATTGTGTTTGTGTCTGTCTCACTGTGCACTGTGTGTGGATGGGGATTGTGTTTGTGTCTGTCTCACTGTGCACTGTGTGTGGATGGGGATTGTGTTTGTGTCTGTCTCTCTGTGCATTGTGTGTGGATGGGGATTGTGTTTGTGTCTCTCTGACTGTGCACTGTGTGTGGATGGGGATTGTGTTTGTGTCTGTCTCACTGTGCACTGTGTGTGGATGGGGAGTGTGTTTGTGTCTGTCTCACTGTGCACTGTGTGTGGATGGGGATTGTGTTTGTGTCTGTCTCAGTGTGCACTGTGTGGATGGGGATTGTGATTGTGTCTGTCTCACTGTGCACTGTGTGTGGATGGGGATTGTGTTTGTGTCTGTCTCACTGTGCACTGTGTGTGGATGGGGAGTGTGTTTGTGTTTGTCTCACTGTGCACTGTGTGTGGATGGGGATTGTGTTGTTGTCTGTCTCACTGTGCACTGTATGGATGGGGATTGTGTTTGTGTCTGTCTCACTGAGCAATGTGTGTGGATGGGGATTGTGTTTGTGTCTGTCTCACTGTGCACTGTGTGTGGATGGGGATTGTATTTGTGTCTGTCTCACTGTGCACTGTGTGTGGATGTGGATTGTGTTTGTGTCTGTCTCACTGTGCACTGTGTGGATTGGGATTGTGTTTGTGTCTGTCTCACTGTGCATTTTGTGTGGATGGGGTTTGTGTTTGTGTCTGTCTCACTGTGCACTGTGTGTGGATGGGGATTGTGTTTGTGTCTGTCTCACTGTGCACTGTGTGTAGATGGGGATTGTGTTTGTGTCTGTCTCACTGTGCATTGTGTGTGGATGCGGATTGTGTTTGTGTCTGTCTCACTGTGCACTGTGTGGATGGGGATTGTGTTTGTGTCTGTCTCACTGTGCACTGTGTGTGGATGGGGATTGTGTTTGTGTCTGTCTCACTGTGCACTGTTTGTAGATGGGAATGTGTTTGTGTCTGTCTCACTGTGCACTGTGTGTGGAATGGGATTGTGATTGTGTCTGTCTCACTGTGCACTGTGTGTGGATGGGGATTGAGTTTGTGTTTGTTTTACTGTGCACTGTGTGTGGATGCGGATTGTGTTTGTGTCTGTCTCACTGTGCACTGTGAGTGGATGTGGATTGTGTTTGTGTCTGTCTCACTGTGCACTGTGTGTGGATGGGGATTGTGTTTGTGTCTGTCTCACTGTGCACTGTGTGTGGATGGGGATTGTGTTTGTGTCTGTCTCTCGCTGCACTGTGTCTGGATGAGGATTGTGTTTGTTTCTGTCTCACTGTGCACTGTGTGTGGATGGGGATTGTGTTTGTGTCTGTCTCTCTGTGCACTGTGTGTGGATGGGGATTGTGTTTGTGTCTGTCTCACTGTGCACTGTGTGGATGGGGATTGTGTTTGTGTCTGTCACACTGTGCACTGTGTATGGATGGGGATTGTGTTTGTTTCTGTCTCACTGTGCACTGTGTCTGGATGGGGATTGTGTTTGTGTCTGTCTCACTGTGCACTGTGTGTGGATGTGGATTGTGTTTGTGTCTGTCACACAGTGCACTGTGTTTGGACGGGGAGTGTGTTTGTGTCTGTCTCACTGTGCACTGTGTGTGGATGGGGATTGTGTTTGTGTCTGTCTCACTGTGCACTGTGTGTGGATGGGGATTATTTTTGTGTCTGTCTCACTGTGCACTGTGTGTGGATGTGGATTGTGTTTGTGTCTGTCTCACTGTGCACTGTGTGTGGATGGGGATTGTGTTTGTGTCTGTCTCACTGTGCACTGTGTGTGGATGGGGATTGTGTTTGTGTCTGTCTCTCTGTGCATTGTGTGTGGATGGGGATTGTGTTTGTGTCTCTCTGACTGTGCACTGTGTGTGGATGGGGATTGTGTTTGTGTCTGTCTCACTGTGCACTGTGTGTGGATGGGGAGTGTGTTTGTTTCTGTCTCACTGTGCACTGTGTGTGGATGGGGATTGTGTTTGTGTCTGTTTTAGTGTGCACTGTGTGTGGATGGGGATTGTGTTTGTGTCTGTCTCACTGTGCACTGTGTGGATGGGGATTGTGTTTGTGTCTGTCACACTGTGCACTGTGTATGGATGGGGATTGTGTTTGTTTCTGTCTCACTGTGCACTGTGTGTGGATGGGGATTGTGTTTGTGTCTGTCTCACTGTGCACTGTGTGTGGATGGGGATTGTGTTTGTGTCTGTCACACAGTGCACTGTGTTTGGACGGGGAGTGTGTTTGTGTCTGTCTCACTGTGCACTGTGTGTGGATGGGGATTGTGTTTGTGTCTGTCTCACTGTGCACTGTGTGTGGATGGGGATTGTTTTTGTGTCTGTCTCACTGCACTATGTGTAGATGGGGATTGTTTGTGTGTCTCACTCACTGCGCACTGTGTGTGGATGGGGATTGTGTTTGTGTCTGTCTCACTGTGCTTTGTGTGTGGATGGGGATTGTGTTTGTGTCTGTCTCACTGTGCACTGTGTGTGGATGGGGATTGTGTTTGTGTCTGTCACACTGTGCACTGTGTGTGGATGGGGAATGTGTTTGTGTCTGTCTCACTGCACTATGTATGGATGGGGATTGTGTTTGTGTCTGTCTCACTGTGCACTGTGTGTGGATGGGGATTGTGTTTGTGTCTGTCTCACTCTGCACTGTGTCTGGATGGGGATTGTGTTTGTGTCTGTCTCACTGTTCAATGTGTGTGGATGGGGATTGTGTTTGTATCTGTCTCACTGTGCACTGTGTGGATGGGGAGTGTGTTTGTATCTGTCTCACCGTGCACTGTGTGTGGATGGGGATTGTGTTTGTGTCTGTCTCACTGTGCACTGTGTGGAAGGGGATTGTGATTGTGTCTGTCTCACTGTGCACTGTGTGTGGATGGGGATTGTGTTTGTGTCTGTCTCACTGTGCACTGTGTGTGGATGGGGATTGTGTTTGTGTCTGTCTCACTCTGCACTGTGTGTGGATGGGGATTGTGTTTGTGTCTGTCTCACTGTGCACTTTGTGTGGATGGGGATTGTGTTTGTGTGTGTCTGACTGTGCACTGTGTGTAGATGGGGATTGTGTGTGTGTCTCACTCACTGTGCACTGTGTGTGGATGGGGATTGTGTTTGTGTCTGTCTCACTGTGCACTGTATGTGGATGGGGATTGTGTTTGTGTCTGACTCACTGTGCACTGTGTGTGGATGGGGATTGTGTTGGTGTCTGTCTCACTGTGCACTGTATGTGGATGGGGATTGTGTTTGTGTCTGACTCACTGTGCACTGTGTGTGGATGGGGATTGTGTTGGTGTCTGATACCCGGTGTGAATCTGTCAGATGTTTAGCTCTGATTCTCGTTGTGCTGAGACTGACACCAGATGCCCACATTCTCACTCAATCACATCCGATCAAAGTGCAGATCACACAGAAGCTGGCTCATTGTTCACTCTCGTTATTTGGGGTGTGATTGTGTAACAGGACCTGAGACAGGGTGATATCAGAAACTCAAGCACAACAACATCCACCTGTCAGTTACACGTTAACAGCCAATGAGGAACCAGCCCTCAGCACGTCACTTGCTGTCAGGTAGAGAATGTTTTGCAAGGTTTCAGACTCCTCTCACCCCGTGTGATACCGAGGCCCCTGACACCATCTACAGGAGACTGATCCATCTGCAGTTTCACCGTCCCTCAGTGAGGTGGTTGGGGAACAGATGGAGCTCTAGCCAATGGCAATCTGTCCCTGGGCAGTATCACTGGTTGCTATTAAGATGTGGTTCAGGGAATGTCAGCTTTTATTACCTGGGACTTTCCAGAACAAACTGAGTCAAAGATTTAACAAAGATCTCACACAATGACAGCATTCCAAATCAATGAGAATTCTGCTGAGAGACAAAATGGTCTCAATGTGATACCTACAACTTATGACAGGAATAACATATTAATATATTACAATGAATGGGGGATCTGAATTCTGTATTTATATTCCAAAAACCCAACATCATGTCAAATCCTCTTTCAATCCACCTGGTTTCGAGCGTTTTGCCAGCAGTAAACAAAGGGAAATACAGCATTCTATCAATGTCTCCTTCTGAACCCAATAGTGACCTTAACTTCCTGCCCTAAGCTCAGCTGCACACTTGGGCTAAATGCTGTTGGGTGGATGTGGTTTAATGCACCCTTCTATTTCCTCTGGCCCCAGGGAAACAATGCCACTGCAAAGGTGAGAGTCAGTATGGTGTCCCAGAGCGGGAAGAGATCCATGGAGAAATTCTTTAAAAATCCAGTGCCTAGAAATTCATCTCAGGCTGTGGCGTAAAGCGGGAGGTATCGATCGGCCGCCCGTTATACGCAGCATCTGATATTCAGTTCCATTGCGGTCTGAGGCGCTTGATGGTTGTCCACTGTTTGATCCTTCAGAAATAACAACAGGAAATGTTGGAAACACTCAGCAGGTCAGGCAGCATCGAGGAGAGAGAAACAGACTTAACGTTTCGGGTCGAGGACCCTTCGTCAGAACTGGAAATGGTTAGAGAAGAGAGATTTTTAAGCAGGGGCAGAGAGGGAGGGAGGAAAGAACAAAGGGAAGGTCTGTGATAGGATGGAAGGCAGGAGAGATTGACTGATGAAAGGGATGATGGTGCGAGGCAAAAGGAGAGGTAATGGGACAAGTAAAGAAACAAAAGATGGCTCTAGATGAGGTGTAAATGGCGATGGCAGTAACCTCAACAGCTGTCGTGTGAGTAAAAAAGGCGAAAAAAATATAGGGGACGAGGTTATAGTCTGAAATTGTTGAACTTGATGTTGAGTCCAGAAGGCTGTAAAGTGCCAAATCGAAAGATAAGGTGCTGTTCCTCGAGCTTACGCTGAGATTCGCTGGAACATTGTAAGAGGCCGAGGACGGATAGGTCAGAGTGGGAGTGGAGCGGAGAATTAAAGTGATAGGCGACTGGGAGCTTGGGGTCACACTTCCAGACTGAACGGAGGTGTTCCGCAAAGCAGTCACCCAATCTGCGTTTGGTCTCCCCAGTGTAGAGGAGACCGCATCGTGAGCAGCGAATACAGTATACTAAATTGCAAGAAGTACAAGTAAATTGCTGTTTCATCTGGAAGGAGTGTTTGGGGCCCTGGACAGTGGGAAGGGAGGAGGGAAAAGGGCAGGTGTTGCATCTCCTGCACTTGCACAGGGAGGTGCTGGGTGAAGGTGAAGGGCTGTTAGGGGTGATAGAGGAGTGGCCCAGGGTTCGCGGAGAGAGCGGTCCCTTCAGAATGCTGAAAGGTGGAGGGAGGGGGAGATGTGTGTGGTGGTGGGATCACGTTGGAGGTGGCAGAAATGGCACAGGATGATTTGTTGAATGTGGAGGCTGGTGGGGTGGAAGGTGAGGACAAGGGGAACCCTATCGTGGTTCTGGGAGGGAGGGGAAGGGGTGAGAGCAGAAGTGTGTGAAATAGAATGGATACAGTCAGGGGCCGTGTCAACCATGGTAGAGGGGAATCCTCAATTGAGGATAAAGGAAGACATATCGAAAGCATTAGTATGGAAGGTGGCATCATCAGAACAGATGTGGCGGAGACGGAGAAACTGGGAGGATAGAATAGAGTCCTTACAGGAAGCGGGGTGGGAGGAAGTGTAGTCCAGGTAGCTGTGGGAGTCAATGGGCTTATAGTGGATGTTGGTCGATAGCCTATCCCCAGAGATGGAGACAGAGAAGTCAAGGAAGAGTCAGAGATGGACCACATGAAGGTGAGGGAAGGGTGGAAATTGGAAGCAAGGTGAATGAAATTTTCTAGTTTCATTCTGAACCTGAACCTGATCCTTCAGGTTGTACTGTGGGATCGTCTAAAAGGAATCCATTCCGTATGTCACAGTTCTTCCAAGCATTTCACCATCGGTCATCAAGGCTGAGGGGAGATTGCTGAAGGGCTTCAGCGACAGTCCAAAATGGCCTTCTAGATTTGAGATGGGTTGGTGGTAGGTTCTTCAAGTCGGCCTGGATCGGCATGTCTTTGCTGATGTAGCGGTTGTATTCTCTGGAGACTGCATATTCATGGCGTAGGTGTGTTGGTTTCGATAAAAGCATACCGGTGATAATTCTCATAGTAGAATTCAGCTGGACATCAACAAATATGTAGGGGCTGGTGTGTGGGGTCAGCTTCACCTCTGACTTCAGTGAGCGGTCCGAATCGCTCCCACGCCCCTGGTTCTAGACCTTGGAATTATTTGGGGGTCGTGCACAAAGGTGCAGTAGACAACAGGTTTTGATGAAAGAACTTTGACTTTTATTCAAGAAAAAGGTAACAATCTTAAAACACACTTAATGCTTAAACACAGGTTGGGGAACACATGGTACAGGCGAGGGAGAAATACAATATACAAAACCCCTTATCCCTCCCAATCCCACTGCCTAGCTAGGTTTGATTCCAGAGGATCAGGGATAATGCTCACCAAATGACAGTTCTTGACAGTTGAGGTATTTCGCGATTTCGGGGTTCACTGAGGTTTTTGGTTGTTGTCGCCTGCCGTACCCCGAGCGTGGTAGGAGACTTCAGCTGCACTCCAGGTCAGTTTGGGTTTGTCCGCTGATGCGGTAAGGTGCGTATTGGATTATATCAGGTGAGTACCCGATTTTTCTTCCTTAGAGGTAGGGTTTCGAGTTTTTTAAGGAAAAATCTTACCCAGGGGTAAGTCAGGAATAGCGTGGAAACTTGCGTGTCTTCGGTTTTTCCTGGTGTTAGTCTTTCGGTGGTCGCGACAGCCTGGTTCGCACCTGGTTGGTCGGTGGTGTTGTGTTAGTTGGTTCGTGGGGCCTTGGTTGCTGCGAGGCGTGGGGAACCTTTTTCCCAGTCGGGTCCGTCGATGACCCCCCTTGCTGTGGCGTGTTGTCCTTGCGTGCCTTGGTACTGTCACTAACTTTAAACTGCCTCTCTGGACAGCCTTGAACTAACTCTTAGTATAGTTTTGTAACAAACCGCACGGCTTGAACAGACACCACCACAGTGTCTCTCGGGTTCCTCGTGTCTTCTTGCCCGTGGTTTTAGGCCTGCCTGCCTTCCGAAGGTTCTTCTTGTGACTCTCTTTCTTCATTCCCGTGTAGCTGTGTGTTGAACTGTGCTTTCTTGGGGGATTAGGCCCTCAATTATACTGTTCAGGTCTATTGTGTTTTTCGCACCAAAAGGGGTCTTGGTTTATTCATTTTTGAATGTGTTTGTGAGGTTTTGGATGAGGCTCTTCCTCCTTGGTTGGATTGCAGTGCAAACATCTCCCAGACAGCTTGACTTGGTTCCAAATACCCAAACTGTCCAAACTGCCTCACCACACCCCTCCCCGCAGCCTGTGTTGTTTCTGTGACTGCAGGTTTTCCCAAAGGTCCTTTTAAAAGGTATATTATCAGAAAACCCTTATTTTCCTCAGGGTTCTTATTTCTGCCTTGATCCTGTCAAAAATGTACTTCAAAACTGAGGTTTTGACCTCAAATTCCTTCATTTCGGTCCCACCATTCCAAATTCGTGTTAAGATCCAAAAATCACCCCCTTTAGGGTTCTATTCGAGTTTCGGGGGGATTTTGCAAAGCCTACAGATATGACATGCGGACTTGATAGCCATGCCGGAGAGCAGTACTCCGCTGTAGAGTACACCAGGGCAAGTGCTGCCATACGGAGGGTTTGAGTGTCTGCTCCCCATGAGGTTCCGGCGAGTTCACAGATCACAGAATCCCCACAATGCAGATAGAGGCCATTTCGGCCCATCGAGCCTGCACCGACACATATCCCACCCTATCCCCGTAACCCCACGTATTTAATCCCCCTAACACTAAGGGTCAATTTATCATAACCAAATCAACCTAACCCACACATCTTTGGACTGTGGGAGGAAACCGGAGCACCCGAAGGAAACCCACGCAGACACGGGGAGAATGTGCAAACTCCAGACAGTCACCTGAGGCCGAGGAGTGCATGATAAGGGAGAATACGAAAAGATTAGGAGAGAAGTCAAAAAAAACAATAAGGGAGGCAAAGAGGAACTATGAAATTAAATTATCAAGGAACATAAAACAAAATAGTAAAATATTTTATTGGCGCTTCAATTAAAAAAGGAAGTTTGGGATGGGAATATGGCCATTAAGGGATAGGCAGGAGAATACCACAGGTAATGATAAAGAGATGGCAGAAATATTAAATAATTATTTTGCTTCGGTATTTAACAGGGAGATAGAACAGGTGGACATGACATTGGATGATGAGATTAGTGATAAGATAAGTGCATTTAAAATAAAAAACGGGATATATTAAATAAACTAATCAAACTCAAAGAGGATAAAATGCCTGGATTGCATACACGCATTTTAAAAGAATCTAGGGAAGAGATAGCAGAGGCATTACTACGCATATTTGATAATTCGTTAGAAAAAGTTGTAGTGCCAGAGGACTGGTGGATAGCTAATGTAATACCTATATTTAAGTATGAGAAGTCGCACAACACCAGGTTATAGTCCAACAGATTTATTTAATTTTGCAAGCTTTCGGAGCAGTTCGCTCCTTCGTCAGGTAAGTTAGCAGTGAGAGAATCTCCCAGAATTCACAATTTAAACACAGACAAAATCTATTCACATCTTTCCCTACATCAAAGAGCACAGCCAAGACAATGAGATGTGTCCCAGGGGGTCCAACGTGTCAAACCACCTGCTGGCTGCATATCCTGTCAATTTGTGTAGGTTCTTGTGTTAGTCTTTTTAAAAAAAAAACACCTGGGAAGACCGGCCATGATGTCAAGTCACGTTCTGTATCGTGACATGAACCCGATATCGCGATTGAGGCCATCCTCATGAGTGCGGAACTTGGCTAGCAGTTTCTGCTCTATGATTTTGCGCTGTCGTGTATCTCGAAGGCCGTCTTGGAGAACGCTTACCCGCAGATCCGAGGCTGAATGCCCCTGGCTGCTGAAGTGTTCCCCGACTGGGAGGCAACCCTCCTGCCTGGCGATTGTTGCGCGGTGTCCGTTCATACGTTGTCTCAGTGTCTGCATGGTCTCGCCGATGTACCATGCTCTGGAGCATCCTTTACTGCAACGTATCAGGTAGACAACGTTGGCCGAGTCACATGAGTATATACCGTGTACCTGGTGGGTAGTGTCCTCACGTGTGATGATGGTATCTGTGTCCATGATTTGGCATGTCTTGCAGAGGTTGCCGTGGCAGGGTTGTGTGGTGTCTTGGTTGCTGTTCTCCTGAAAGATGGGTAATCTGCTGCGAACGATGGTACTTTTGAGGTTAGGCGGCTGCTTGAAGGCGAGTAGTTGAGGCGTGGGGATGGCCTTAGCAAGGTGTTCGTCGTCATCGATGACATGTTGAAGGCTGCGAAGAACATGGCGTAGTTTTTCCACTCTGGGGAAGTACTGGACGACGTAGGGTACTCTGTTGGTTGTGTCCCGTGTTCGTCTTCTGAGGAAGTCTATGAGGATGGCCTCAATCGCGATATCGGGTTCATGTCACGATACAGAACGTGACTTGACATCATGGCCGGTCTTCCCAGGTGTTTTTTTTTAAAAAGACTAACACAAGAACCTACACAAATTGACAGGATATGCAGCCAGCAGGTGGTTTGACACGTTGGACCCCCTGGGACACATCTCATTGTCTTGGCTGTGCTCTTTGATGTAGGGAAAGATGTGAATAGATTTTGTCTGTGTTTAAATTGTGAATTCTGGGAGATTCTCTCACTGCTAACTTACCTGACGAAGGAGCGAACTGCTCCGAAAGCTTGTAAAATTAAATAAATCTGTTGGACTATAACCTGGTGTTGTGCGACTTCTCATTTTTGTCCAACGCCGGCATCTCCACATCATGACCTATATTTAAGTAGGGGGTAGAACATGTCCAGAGAATTATAGACCAGTCAGCTTAACATCGATGGCAGAAAAAATAATAGAAACCCCAATAAAGGAGAAAATAGAAGATCATCTAGAAACCAAATATATAATAATGACTAGTCAGCATGGATTTCAAGAGGGAAAGTCTTGCTTGACCAACCTTATTGAATTTTTTGAAGAGGTAACAGAGAGAGTAGACAATGGTAATGCAATCAATGTAATTTATCTGGATTTTTGAAAGGCCTTCGATAAGGTACCCCATAATAGACTGATGAAGAAGGTCAGAGAATGTGGAGTCAGGGAACAAGTAGCAGAATGGATTGCTGGCTGGCTTCAGGACAGAAAGCAGAGAGTAGGAGTAAAGGGTAGTTATTCACAATGGCAGAAGGTGGGTGGTGGTGTTCCATAAGGATCAGTGCTGGGACCACTGTTGATCACAATTTATATTAATGATTTAGACTTAGGAATCAAAAACACAATTTCTAAATTTGCAGATGACACCAAATTGGGGGGGATAGTCAATACTGAGGAGGGCTGCAACAAATTACAGGAGGACATTAATAAACTTGCAAAATGGGCATATAATTGGCAAATGAAGTTCAACACAGATAAATGTGAGGTATTACATTTTGGTAGGAAGAATAGGGAGGTCACTTATCACTTGGAGGGTGCGAGTCTAGGTGGGGTAGAGGAACAAATGGATCTCTGAGTACAAATACACAAATCACTGAAAGTTGCGACACAGGTTAGCCAGGCCATAAAAATAGCAAACTAAGCACTAGGGTTTATTTCTAGAGGGTTAGAATTGAAAAGTAGGGAAGTTATGCTAAGCCTGTATCGAACTTGGTTAGACCACACTTAGAGTACTGCGTACAGTTTGGGTCGCCATATTATAAAAAGGATATAGAGGTACTGGAGAGGGTGTAGAGAAGATTTACAAGGATGATACCAGAAATGCGAGGGTACACATAACAGGAAAGGATGAACAGGCTGGGTCTCTTTTCCTTTGAAAAAAGAAGGCTGAGGGGTCACCTCATAAAGGTCTTTAAAATTATGAAAAATTTTGATAGAGTGGATACAGAGAAAATGTTTCCACTTGTAGGGAAGAGCATAACTAGAGGCCATCAATATAAGACTGTCACCAAGAAATGCAATAGGGAATTCAGAAGAAACTTCTTTACCCAAAGAGTGGTGAGAATGTGGAACTCGCTACAACAGGGAGTGGTTGAAGCGAATAGTATAGATGCATTTAAAGGGAGGCTAGACAAGCATATGAGGGAAAACGGAATAGAGGGTTATGCTGATAGACTTAGATGAGGAAAGGCGGGAGGAGGCTCGAGTGGAGCATAAACACCGGTATTGACTGGTTGGGCCGAATGGCCTGTTTCTGTGTCGTATATCCTATGTAATCCTATGTATTGACCTGTGGGACAGCCCACCTATATTTGGGACTATGGTGCATATACCTGTATGGGGAACTGTTCCATTGAGGGGTTTCACCAAAGCTAAGTTCATGGACCTGCATCTCCTGCTCACCCTGGAGAAGTCCAAGTGCCTCATCTTACATAAGCCCAGTGATTGTTGTAAATTTGAAAACTCCATGAGAGAGCCTCTCTCAGCAACAGATGACAGACTGGCGCTCTACAGATCCTATTGGCTAGCGGTGTAAACCACCATGGTCTCACTCTAAACCCAGGTACGCACAAGACATCCTTATTTGGGAATATTCTTTGGAACAAGGTTGAGTCAAACCAAAGCACTTCCTGTTTCACTTCCCCACAGCAAGAAATTACGCTGAGAGCTGTTTGTCTGCCACTGTGTGGTACTGTCATCAGTAGGTAGGACATTGGGCTCAGTGTGTGACCATAGAGCTACGCAGCGGACATAGAGAAACTGGATGGGGAGCAATCACAGGGCGGGAGTTACTCTATACAGCACCAATATCAGAGAGTACTGAAGGGGGAAATAGAGATACAGGATGGGGAACAATCACAGGGAAGGGGTTACTATATACAGCACCAATATCAGGGAGTACTGAAGGGGGAAATAGAGATACAGGATGGGGAACAATCACGGGGCAGGGGTTACTATATACAGCACCAATATCAGAGAGCACTGAAGGGGGAAATAGAGATACAGGATGGGGAGCAATCACAGGGCAGGGGTTACTATTTACAGCACCAATATCTGGGAGTACTGAAGGGGGAAATAGAGATACATGATGGGGAGCAGTCACGGGGCAGGGGTTACTATATACAGCACCAATATCTTGGAGTACTGAAGGGGGAAATAGAGATACAGAATGGGGAACAATCACGGGGCAGGGGTTACTATATACAGCACCAATATCAGAGAGCACTGAAGGGGGAAATAGAGAAACGGGATGGGGAGCAATCACTGGGCAGGGGTTACTATATACAGCACCAATATCTTGGAGTACTGAAGGGGGAAATAGAGATACAGAATGGGGAGCAATCACAGGGAAGGGGTTACTATATACAGCAACAATATCAGGGAGTACTGAAGAGGGAAATAGAGATACAGGATGGGGAAAAATCACGGGGCAGTGGTTACTATATACAGCACCAATATCAGAGAGCACTGAAGGGTGAAATAGAGAAACGGGATGGGGAGCAATCACGGGGCAGGGGTTACTATATACAGCACCAATATCTTGGAGTACTAAAGGGGGAAATAGAGATACAGAATGGGGAACAATCACGGGGCAGGGGTTACTATATACAGCACCAATATCTTGGAGTACAGAAGGGGGAAATAGAGATACAGGATGGGGAACAATCATGGGGCAGGGGTTACTATATACAGCACCAATATCAGGGAGTGCTGAAGGGGGAAATAGAGATACAGAATGGGGAACAATCACAGGGCAGGGTTTACTATTTACAGCACCAATATCAGGGAGTACTGAAGGGGGAAATAGAGAAATGGGATGGGGAGCAATCACAGGGCAGGGGTTACTATTTACAGCACCAATATCAGGGAGTACTGAAGGGGGAAATAGAGAAACGGGATGGGGAACAATCACGGGGCAGGGGTTACTATATACAGCACCAATATCAGAGAGCACTGAAGGGGGAAATAGAGATACAGGATGGGGAGCAATCACAGGGCAGGGGTTACTATATACAGCACCAATATCAGAGAGCACTGAAGGGGGAAATAGAGATACAGGATGGGGAGCAATCACAGGGCAGGGGTTACTATATACAGCACCAATATCAGAGAGTACTGAAGGGGGAAATAGAGATACAGGATGGGGAGCAATCACAGGGCAGGTGTTACTATATACAGCACCAATATCAGAGTACTGAAGGGGAAATAGAGATACAGAATGGGGAACAATCACGGGGCAGGGGTTACTATATACAGCACCAATATCCGAGAGTACTGAAGGGGGAAATAGAGATACAGGATGGGGAGCAATCACAGGGCAGGGGTTACTATATACAGCACCAATATCAGAGAGCACTGTAGGGGGAAATAGAGATAAAGGATGGGGAACAATCACGGAGCAGGGGTTACTATTTACAGCACCAATATCTGAGAGTTCTGAAGGGGGAAATAGAGAAACAGGATGGGGAACAATCACGGGGCAGGGGTTACTATATACAGCACCAATATCAGGGAGTACTGAAGGGGTAAATAGAGATACAGAATGGGGAACAATCATGGGGCAGGGGTTGCTATATACAGCACCAATATCAGGGAGTACTGAAGGGGGAAATAGAGATACAGAATGGGGAACAATCACGGGGCAGGGGTTACTATATACAGCATCAATATCAGGGAGTACTGAAGGGGGAAATGGAGAAACGGGATAGGGAGCAATCACAGGGCAGGGGTTACTATTTACAGCACCATTATCAGGGAGTACTGAAGGGGGAAATAGAGATACAGGATGGGGAACAATCACGGGGCAGGGGTTATTCTATACAGCACCAATATCAGAGAGTACTGAAGGTGGAAATAGAGATACAGGATCAGGAGCAATCACGGGGCAGGGGTTACTATATACAGCACCAATATCAGGGAGTACTGAATGGGGAAATAGAGATACAGGATGGGGAGCAATCACAGGGCAGGGGTTACTATATACAGCACCAATATCAGGGAGTACTGAAGGGGGAAATAGAGATACAGGATGGGGAGCAATCACGGGGCAGGGTTTACTACATACAGCTTGAAGATCAGGGAGTACTGAAGGGGGAAATAGAGATACAGGATGGGGAGCAATCACAGGGCAGGGGTTACTATATACAGCACGAATATCAGGGAGCACTGAAGGGGGAAATAGAGAAACGGGATGGGGAACAATCACGGGGCAGGGGTTACTATATACAGCACCAATATCAGGATTGATCTTCTAGATGCTAACCATTTATTCCAGACTGAGGCAGTAAATTTGCTGTTGGGCTCCATTGTTGAATATACAGTGACTTCAATTAACATTAGTGGGGAAAGAGATCCTCAGTCAGAAGTTGCTGTCATTTCTCCAATGTTGTCACTGAACATAACACTTTACATTTACATATGTGCTAATGAATGCTAATTAATGTGAGCTCACACATTGCTGGTGGTAAAGGCACACGAGGAGTCCACGAGGAGTGGGCGGCATGTTATTGATTGTTCTTGTAAAGACCTTCGGAAATGTAAAGTTTTTGGAACATTACCCCCCCCCCCCCCCCCACCCCCCAGCACCACCCTAAAGAGGGTCCCACACGTAGAATTAGTGATGATCAGGACAGAAATATGAAATTTCAGGAAAGGACACCAACAGAATGAGAATGAACTTTTTTGTTTTCTGGGTAATGCTGCCATGAACAGATTGATTATCTATCACTAGCTGCGTTGAGAAGGTGGTGGTGAGCCTTCTCCTTGAATCGCTGCAGTCGGTCTGGTGACGGTGCTCCCACAGTGCTGGTCACTAGGATGTTCCAGGATATTGACCCAGCCACGATGAAGGAATTGCCGATATTTGTCCAAGTCAGGATGGTGTGTGACTTGGAGGGTACCACAACATTGATGTTCTTTTCCTTGCTGATTGTCGAGGTTCATGGGGAGAAAAGTGGAGCTTGGTGAAGTAACCTTGGTGAGTTGCTAGAGTGCATCCTGTAGATCATACATACTCCAGCCATGGGTGCGCTGGTGGTAGAGGGAGTCGATATTAAGTCCAGCTACAGAGGCACTGATGCTCTGGATGGTGTTGAGCATCTTGAATGATGTTGTGGCTGTAACAGCCAGGTAAGTGGTGAGTTATCCATTATTGGAGGAGTTTGAATGGAGCTCAACACTGTGGAATCAATTGTCAGTGAACATCCTGGAGCAAAAGTCATTGATGAAGTAACAAGATAATTGGGCAAGGGCACTTCCCTGAGCTACTTCTGCAATGATGTCCTGAGGCTGCAATGATTGGCCTCCGACAACCACAACCATCTTCTTTCCCATCAGGCATGACTCCAGCCACTGGAGGGGTTTCTCTTTTACCCACATTGAGTTCAGTTTTGCCTGGGCTCCTTTGTCAAATTCTGCCTTGATGTTGAAGGCAGCTAATCTCACCTCCCCTCCTCTGGCATTCAGCTCATGTGCCCATGTCTGGATCAAGGCTATGATGAGGTCTGGAGCCAAGTTCTGGTGGAACTCGAACCGAGTGTTGGAGACTGAGGATCACTCAATGTCATTGCTGATGATTCCATCACTTTACTGATGACCAGGAGGAGGCTGATAGGTGGTAATTGACCAAATATATGAACATACAAACAATGATGGACAGGTAAATACTCTCTGGCCCATCGAGCCTGGCCCACACAATTGTGACACCTTGTGTATCACAATATATACACTGCACCCTACCTGAAACCATGTGAACTCCTAGCAAAAAAAATGATAAAAAATCGAGGCCAATTTGTGGAAAAATGGCTGGGAAATTCCTCTCTGACCAATCTAGGCAATTGAAACTAGTCCAGGAGATCACCCTGGCCATGAATTCCCTGCAGTACCTACATTCTGTAAGAGGTGATCTCCACCCCAGCCAGAAGGAATTCAGCGAATCAGCGTTCACTGCACGGGACAGCAGCCTGTTCCAGAGGTCCACTATTCTCTGGGAAAAGAACCACCTCCTGACATCTAACCTAGATCTGGCCTTATACAACTTAAATTTGTGACCCCTGGTCCTGCCTAACCTACTTAATTGAAACAAACTGTCAACTGGAACACAATCTATTCCATTCATCATCTTATAAACCAGAATCTGATCACCTCTAAGTCTACGCTTCTCTAAAGTCTTTTAGTCTATCTTGATAATTAAGATGCTTTAAACTAGGAATTAGTCTAGTGGCCCTCCTCTGTACCCTCTCCAAAGCCCCATCATGTGAGGAGATCAAAACTGGGCACAGTAATCCAAGTGCGGCCTGACCAAGGTCCTGTACAAGGACAAAGTAGTATGCCTCATTTCAATTGTCCTGTGGATACACCCTAACACCCTATTTGCTTCAGCTATCGCTTCACGGCATTGCTCATGTACCATTAGGATGTATGGCGGGTTAGATTTAGCCTGTTCTTTTGTGGATAGGATATACCTGGGCAA
This sequence comes from Squalus acanthias, assembly GCA_030390025.1. NCBI lineage: Eukaryota > Metazoa > Chordata > Chondrichthyes > Squaliformes > Squalidae > Squalus > Squalus acanthias. The sequence goes on along the minus strand of JASTWF010000088.1, from coordinate 304,729 downwards.
TCTTCCACATTGTCGGGTAGCTGCCAGTGTCATAGCTGCACTGGAACAACTTGGCTACTTGTAGCTATATGGCACCTTTCACCTCAGGATTACTTTTGAAGTGTAGGTGAATGCAGCGGCCAATTTACGTACAGCAAGGTTCCACAAACAGCAATGAGATAATGACCAGATAATCTGTTTTAGTGATATTGGTTGAGCGATAAATATTGTCCAGGACACCGGTGAGCACTTCCCTGCTCTACTTCAAATAACGCCATGGGATCATTTACATTCAGCTGTTTTTACGTCTCATCTGGCAGCACCTCTGACAGTGCAGCTCTCCCTCAGGACTGCACTGGAGTGCCAGCCTAGATTTTGTGCTCAAGTCACTGGAGTTGAACTTGAATCCACAACCTTCTGACTCAGAGGTGAGAGCGCTACAACTGCACCACACCTGTTACCTTTCAAGTCATTGGATAGGGTGCCTAACAAGAGGAGAATACTAGGTCCTCCCCTGCACTGAGTGCACAGTGGAGGCCTGTGGGACAGTAGCTCCCTCCCGCACAATGAGTAGGTAATTGGGCCCTGAATGAGGGAAGACCACCCCTCACCTCCTCTGTGCAAAGGAAGAGCCATGGGCCTTTTAGCTCATAACCCCTCCCCTGATTTAAAAGAAAGTCCAGGTGTGAGGATGGAACGCTAATACAATAGCAAAATACTGCGGATGCTAGAAGACGAAGATGTTGAGGATGGAACAGTTTGCCCCCCTGCCTTTCTTCTGCCCACCCCATCACCCTCCCTTCTGCTGTCCCTATACCCATCCCTCATTCCCCCTTGCCCACTTCTCCACTGCAGCACAGATTCACCAGAATGATACCGGGGCTAAAAGGGTTAAATTATAAGTCAGGTTGCACAGACATAGGCTTGCATTCCCTTGAATATAAAAGATGAAGGGGTGATCTAATTGAGGTGTTTAAGATGTTTAAAGGAGTAGATAGTGTGGATAGAGAGAAACTATTTCCTCTGGTGGGGGAGTCCAGAACAAGGGGACATAGCCTTACAATTAGTTCAGGGGTGATGTCAGAAAGCACTTCTTCACACAAAAGGTAGTGGAAATCTGGAACTCTCTGCCCCAAAAAACTGTTGAGTTTGGAAAATCTCAAAACTGAGATTGGTAGATTTATTGTTAGGCAAGGGTATTAAGGGTTACGGAACCAAGGCGGGTAGATGGAGTTAAGATACAGATCAGCCATAATCTAATGGAATGGCGGATTAGGCTCGAGGGGCTGAATGGCCTCCTCTTGTTACTGTGTTCCTAATTTCAACCCTAACATTCCCATCAACTCCAATTGGAAAAAGGAAAGTCCAGCTAACACTATCAAAGGCTGGACACCAGGAAGCCATTCTTTATACAAGGACCTTCAGCCTGCTGTAGATATAATAACACCGGCTTCACACAACTTCCATCACACAGCTGCTGATATGGGGTTTGTTTAAGAAGGGCAGACACGAGTTCAGGCCTGTGTTGGTTACATTACTAACCACAGACGCTGTTATCTGTCCGCTGTGAATGGAAGGGAAGCTTTGTGTTGGACGTGACCCCTGGATTGTTGAGACAGGGCAGCATCAAGCTGTCAGAGGGTGCGTGGTGTAATTTATCATTACTGCCTCTCACACTGCCAATCACACGCACAAAAACACAAAGTCTAAACAACGTCCGACCAGGTGATGGAGAATGACTGCACAGGACATCCTGCTTCAGAATGGCTCCAGTTCACTTTCCATCGGTCATTACCCACTGTGATTGGGATCGGACAGTAACATCGCTGATCCACTAAATATGCAAGGTGACTGAACTAACACGTCAGGGGAGCCCAGGGTTAGATAAACAACCTTGTACTGGGAGACATTGTCAGGGGAGCCTAGGGTTAAATAAATAAACTTGGACTGGGGACACTGTCAGAGGAGCTGCTGATACGGGGTTTATTTAAGAAGGACAGACACTAGGTCAGGCAGAGCTTTGATCTGATCCATTGGTTGTGGGACCGCTTATCTCTGTCTATAGCATGATGGTTCCCCTGTTTAGCATGTATGTAGTCCTGTGATGTTGCTTCATCAGTTTGCCACTTCATTTTTAGGTACGCCTAGTGCTGCTCCCAGCATGCTCTTCTACACTCCTCATTGAACCAGGGTTGGTAACCTGGCTTGATGGTAATGGTAGAGTGAGGGATATGCTGGGCCATGAGGTTACAGATTGTGGTGAAAAACAATTCTGCTGCTGCTGATGGCCCACAGTGTCTCATGGATGCCCAGTTTTGAGCTGCTAGATCTGTTCTGAATCTATCCCATTTAGCACAGTGGTAGTGCCACACAACACGATGAAGGGTGTCCTCAGTGTGAAGACAGGACTTAGTCTCTACAAGGACTGTGCGGTGATCACTCCTACCAATACTGTCATGGACAGATGCATCTGTGACAGGTAGATCGGGGAGGCCAAGGTCAAGTAGGTTTTTCCCTCGTGTTAGTTCTCTCACCACCCTCCGCAGGCCCAGTCTGGCAGCTATGTCCTTCAGGACTCGGCCAGCTCAGTCAGTAGTGGTGCTACCGAGCCACTCTTGGTGATGGACATTGAAGTCCTCCACTCAGAGTACGTTCTGTGCCTTTGCCACCGTCAGTGCTTCTTCCAAGGGTCTTCAATATGGAGGAGTACTGATTCATCAGCTGAGGGAGGGCGGTAGGTGGTAATCAGCAGAAGGTTTCTTTGCCCATGTTTGACCTGAAGCCATGAGACTTCATGGAATCCGAAGTCAATGTTGAGGATTCCCAGGACCAAAGTTTTCACTTTGTCAGGTAGATGCCAGTGTTATAGCTATACTGGAGCAGCTTGGCTAGAGACATGGCTAGTTCTGGAGCACAAGTCTGCAGCACGACATCCAGGATGTTCTCAGGGCCCATAGCCTTTGCTGCATCCAGTGCATTCAGCTGCTTCTTGATATCATGTGGAGTGAATCAAATTGGCTGAAGACTGGCATCTGTGATGGTGGGGTCCTCAGGAGGAAGCCGCGATGTATCAGCTCCTCGACACTTCTGGCTGAAGATAGTTGTGAACGCTTCAGCCTTGTCTTTTGCACTCACGTGCTGGGCTCTGCCATGATTGAGCATAATTGAGATGCAGCCTCCTCCCCCAGTTAGTTGTTTAATTGTCCACCACCATTCACGACTGGATGTGGCAGGACTGCAGCGCTTTGACCTGATCCGTTGATTGTGGGATTGCTTAGCTCTGTCTATAGCATGCTGCTTCTGCTGTTTAGCATGCACGTAGTCCTGTGTTGTAGCTTTGCCAGGTTGGCACCTCATTTTTAGGTACACCTGGTGCTGCTCCTGGCATGCTCTTCTACACTCCTCATTAAACCAGGGTTGGTCGCCTGGCTTGATGGTAATGGTAGAGTGAGGGATATGCCGGGCCATGAGGTTACAGATTGAGGTGGAATATAATTCTGCTGTTGATGATGGCCCACAGCGTCTCATGGATACCCAGTTTTGAGCTGCTAGATCTGTTCTGAATGTATCCCATTTAGCACAGTGGTAATGTCACACATTGGAGGGTGTGCTCAGCTTGAAGACGGGATTTTGTCTCCACCAATTTGGTCACTCCTACCAATACAGTCATGGACAGATGCATCTGCAACAGGTAGATTGGTGAGGATGAGGTCAAGTGTTTCCAGAGGACTGGAAGATTGCAAAAGTTACACCCTTGTTCAAAAAAGGGGGAAGGATAAATCTGGCAATTATGGGCCCATCAGTTTAACGTTGGTGGTGGAGAAGCTTTTAGAAACAATAATCTGAGACAGAATTAACAGCCACTTGGACAAGTATGGACCAATAACAGAAAGCCAGCACGGATTTTTTTTAGGGCAAATCATGTTTGACTAAGTTGTTTGAGTTTCTTGATGAGGTAACAGAGAGGGTGGATGAGGGCAGTGCAGTTGATATAGTGTACATGGACTTTCAAAAGGAGTTTGATAAAGTACCACATATTAGGTTTGTTGGCAAAATTGCAGTCCATGGGATAAAAGGAGCAGTAGCAGCATGGATACAAAATTGACTAAGGGATAGAAAACAGAGTTGTGGTGAATGGCTGTTTTTCAGACTGGAGGGAGGTATACAGTAGTATTCCCCAGGGTTTTGTACTAGGATCACTGCTGTTTTTGATATAGATTATGACTTGGACTTGGGGATACAGGGCACAATTTCAAAACTTGCAAATGACACGAAACTAGGAAATGTAGTAAACAGTGAGGAAGATAGTAATAGACTTCAAGAGGACATAGACAGGCTGGTGGAATGGGTGGATACATGACAGATTAAATTCAATGCGGAATAGTGTGAGCTAGGTGGTAATCAGCAGGAGATTTCCTTGCCCGTGTTTGACCTGATGCCATGAGACTTCATGGGGTCCGGAGTCAATGCTGAGGAATCTCCAAGCCACTCTCTCCCGACTGTATACCACTGTGCGGCCACCCCTGGTGGGTCTGTCCTGCTGGTGGGATGGGACATACCCAGGGCTGGGAGACACTCTCAGAGGAACACAGGGTGATATATCCAACCTGGGGAACACTGTCAGGGGAACACAGGGTGATATATCCGCCCTGTGGAACACTTTCAGGGGAACACAGGGTGATATATCTGCCCTGGGGAACACTGTCAGGGGAACACAGGGTGATATATCCGCCCTGGGGAACACTATCAGAGGAACACAGGGTGATATAGCTGCCCTGGGGAACACTATCAGAGGAACACAAGGTGATATATCCGCCCTGGGGAACACTGTCAGGGGAACACCGGGTGATATAAACAGAAAATGCTACAAATACTCAGCAGGTCCGGCAGCATCTGTGGAGAGAGAAACAAAGTTAACATTTCAGGTCGATGACCCTTCGTCAGAACTGGAAAAAGTTGGAGATGGAACAGGTTTTTAAGCAAGTGTAGGGGCAGAGAAAGGGGGGAGGGGAGGAAATAACAAAAGGGAAGGTCTGTGATAGGATGGAAGGCAGGAGAGATTAATAGACAAAAGGGATGATGGTGCAAGGCAAAAGGAGATGGTCATGTGACAAGTTAAGAAACAAAAGATGACTCTAGATGAAGTGTAAATGGCAATGGCAGAATGATCAACAGATACCATGTGAGAGAGAGAGAAAAAAAATGAAAAAAGAAGATAGGGGCAGAGGTTATGGTTTGAAATTGTTGAACTCGATGTTAAGTCCAGAAGGTTGTAAAGTGCCTAAGCGAAAGATGAGGTGCTGTTCCTCGAGCTTACGTTGAGCTTCATTGGAACAGTGTAAGAGGCCGAGGATGGAGAGGCCAGAGTGGGAGTGGAGTGGAGAATTAAAGTGACAGGCCACCGGACACTCGGGGTCACCCTTACGGACTGAACGGAGGTGTTCTGCTAAGCGGTCACCCAATCTGCATTTGGTCTCCCCAATGCAGAGGAGACCGGATGATATATCTGCCCTGGGGAACACTGTCAGGGGAACACAGGGTGATATATCCACCCTGGGAAACACTGTCAGGGAAACACAGGGTGATATATCCACCCTGGGGCTGAGGGACAGTCTCTACAGACCATATGTTGATAATGAAATCCTCTGTATCCAAATGAAACCTTAAAAACACATCCTGCCTGGCAACAGATGGCACATTGCAGATGTGCAATTTAATTGGCTGGAGTGTGTTCATTTTACTAGCACATTAATTACACCATGCAAGTTGAGACATTGGTAAATCTGTTTATCTGCTGTTTGTAGTCGGGGATTTTCCACTCAAGCCCTTCCCCCTCCCTGCACAATAGAGCCCAAGCTGAACTGCCTTCGCACGATCTGTGTTTCTCAATCCTGTGTAAACATACCAGCAACTTAATAATAAAGTCCCCTTCCACCACCACCCTCCTCCTTCTGGCTGAACTTGTTCTCACATTGAATATCTTCTCCTTTGACTCCACTCACTTCCCCCTATGGGAACCCGAATGGGTCCTAGCCAATTATCCTGTAAAAAAAAATTTTTTTACGGTACGCAGCCCCTTTAAGGGGATGCCCGGTCCATTCAAACTTCCGCGCATGCGCGGTTATTCCATTGAGACACCGGCAAGTGGCCTGCGCGGGAGCTTCAAACAGCTGGGCGACATCGCGGCCGCGCAGCAACACGGGAACATTGGTCCTAGCTGTGCCTGCCTTTTCGTGGGATATATGGCACATTCTTTGTTCCAGTTCTACTCAGGTCCCCTCCCTCACCTCTTTTTCTGGGACATAGATCACTGTATTGTTGCCGTTTCCTGCTCTCACCCTGAACTGGAAAATGTCATCACTTAGCTTCCAATTTCCACCCTTCCCTCGCCTTCACATGATCCATCTCCGACTCTTCCCTTCCCTTCCTCGACTTCTCTGTCTCCATTTCTGGGGATAGGCTGTCAACCAGTATCTACTGACTCCCACAGCTATCTTGACTACACTTCCTCCAACCTCGCTTCCTGTAAGGACTCTATTCCATTCTCCCAATTTCTCCGTTGCATCTGTTCTGACGATGCCACCTTCCATATCAGTGCTTCCGATATGTCTTCCTTCTTCCTCAACTCAGGATTCCTCCCCACCATGATTGAAAGGGCCCTCGACTGTGTCCGTTCTATTTCCCACATTTCTGTTCTTACCCCTTCCCCTCCCTCCCAGAACCATGATAGGGTTCCCTATCGTGGGGGACTTTAATCTTCATATAGACTGGACAAATCAAATTGGCAAAGGTAGTCTGGAGGATGAGTTTATGGAATGAATTCGGGACAGTTTCCTAGAACAATACATCATGGAACCAACCAGGGAACAGGCTATTTTAGATCTTGTATTGTGTAATGAGACAGGGTTAATTAGCAATCTTATAGTAAAGGATCCTTTCGGGCAGAGTGATCATAATATGATATAAATTCACATTAATTTTGAGAGTGACTTGCCTAAGTCCGAAACTAGAGTCTTAAACTTAAATAAAGCCAATTACATAGGTATGAGGGGCGAGTTGGCTAAGGTAGATTGGAAAAATAGATTAAACGGTATGCCAAAAGATAAGCAGTGGCTAGCATTTAAAGAAATATTTCATAATTCTCAACAAAAATACATTCCATTGAGAAACAAAAACTCCACAGGAAAAGTGATCCAACCGTGAAAACTAAAGAAGTTAAGGATAGCATTAGATTGAAAGAAGAAGCTTATAATGTTGCAAATAATAATAGTTAGCCTGAGGATTGGGAGAGTTTCAGAAACCAGCAAAGGATGACCAAAAAATTGATAAAAAGGGAAAAATAGAATATGAGAGAAAACTAGCAAGAAATATAAAAGCAGATTGTAAGAGCTGCTACAAGTATGTAAAAAGGAAGAGAATAGCAAAAGTAAACATTGGTCCCTTAGAGGCTGAGACAGGAGAAATTATTCTAGGGAATAAGGAAATGGCAGAAACGTTAAACAAATATTTTGTATCTGTCTTCACAGTAGAAGACACAAAAAGCATACCAAAAATGGGGGGAACCAAGGGTCTAATGAGGGTGAGGAACTTAACGTAATTAATATAAGTAGAGAAAAAGTACTAGAGAAACTAATGGAACTAAAAGCCGACAAATCCCCTGGACCTGACGGCCTACATCCTGGGGTTCTAAAAGAAGTGGCTGAAGAAATAGTGGATGCATTGGTTTTGATCTATCAAAATTCCCTAGATTCTAGAATGGTCCCAGTGGATTGGAAGGTCGCAAGTGTAACACCGCTATTCAAGAAAGGAGGGAGAAAAAAAACAAGGAACTACAGGCCAGTTAGCCTGACATCAGTCTTCGGGAAAATGCTGGAATCCATTGTTAAGGAAGTGGTATCAAGTCACTTAGAAAATCATAACATGTTTAGGCAGAGTCAACATGGTTTTATGAACGGAAAATCGTGTGACAAATTTATTAGAGTTTTTTGAGGATGTAACTAGCAGGGTAGATAAAGGGGAACCAGTGGATGTAGTATATTTGGATTTCCAAAAGGCATTTGATAAGGTGCCACATAAAAGGTTATTACACAAGATTAGGGCTCATGGAGTTGGGGGTTATATAATAGCATGGATAGAGGATTGGTTAATGGACAGAAAACAGAGAGTAGGGATAAATGCTGAGTCTTTGAGTATATTCAAGACTGAGATAGATAGATTTTTGGACTCTAGGGGAATCAAGGGATATGGAGATCGGGCGGGAAAGTGGATGATCAACCATGATCTTATTGAATGGTGGAGCAGGCTCGAGGGGCCATATGGCGTACTCTTGCTCTTATTTCTTATGTTTTTATGTTCTATTTCTTATGTTTCCCTTGTCCTCACCTTCCACCCCACCAGCCTCCACAGTCAACGGATCATCCTCCGCCATTTCCGCCACCTCTAGCATGATACCACCACCAAACATCTCTTCCCCTCCCCTCCCCTTTCAGCATTCCCTCTGCGACACCATGGTCCACTCTTCAATCACCTCCAACACTCCCTCCCCTTCCCACGGCACCTTCTCATGCAAGCGCTGGAGATGCAACACCTGCCCCTTTACCTCCTCCCTTCCCACTGTCCAGGGCTCCTGACACTCCTTCCAGGTGAAACAACGATTTACTTGTTGTACTTTCAATTTAGCATACTGTATTTGCTGCTCACAATGCAGTCTCCTTTACATTGGGTGATCGCTTTACTGAACACTTCTGTTCAGTCCGCAAGTGTGATCCTGAGCTTCCAGTTGTCTGTCACTTTAAATCTCTGCCCCAGTCCCACTCTGATCTCTCCGTCCTCGGTCTCCTACACTGTTGTAATTAAGCTCAATGCAAGCTCGAGGAACAGCATTTCATCTTTCGTTTAGGCACTCTACAGCCTTCCGGACTCAACATTGAGTTCAAAAATTTCAGATCATAACCACTGCTCCCATTTTTTCGGACAACAGCTGTTGGTAATGATTCTCCTGCGGCCATTTACACCTCCTCTAGTCCCATCTTTTGTTTCTTTATTTGTCCTATTACCATCCTCTCTTGCCTTGCACTATCATCCCATTTGTCATTTAATCTCTCCTGCCTTCTGTCCTATCACAGATCTTCCCTTTTGTTCTTTTCTCCCTTTCCCCTTTCCCTGCCTCTGCACTTGCTTAAAACCTGTTACATCTCTAACTTTTTCCAGTTCTGATGAAAGGTCATCGACCTGCAACGTTAACTCTGTTTCTCTCTCCACAGATACTGCCAGACCTGTTTTTATTTCAGAATTCCAGCATCCACAGTATTTTGCTTTGGCAGTTACAGTCAGTCTGGCATCAGAGTTCTCTCAATCCCAGTTTGAAGCCATTGTTTTGTAGATAACATGGTGTTTGTATGTGATAACAATCAGGAGGATCTATGAGGAGCAGGATCCTGCCCGTGATGCTTTCAATGCTGTATATGGGATCACTGACACACTCGAGAACCTGGCATGGGGCCCACTTAGTATGAAGCCGTCACCTCTGCCCTTTTTGTCCAGAAACTTGTACACATTTTGTTAACACACTTCATAGTACAAAGCCATGGACCAGTGTGACCTGGTCACAGGTTGGAATCGTATGGTACAAAGCCGTGGACTGTGTGACCTTTTGGTCACAGACGGTTCCTTTGGACACCATCCGTCTGGCTGGGATTTGTGGTGGTTGTGAGGGGTCTGGTACATTAAGTGTCTGATCTTCAGTTGGCCTTTGCACACTTTGTTACACACCTCTCTGCTTTTCTGTTCTGGGTCTCATTCCCAGGGCCCCTTCAGGCTTTGTGTGTCATTTTCTGAGATGGAGATGCTCAGGATGGAGATGTGTTTGCTGGGTTCTGCTGGAGGTACTGTTTGGGGCCGGATTACCTTGGAGCTCACACAGCAGTAGGGCGAGGGTGAGACTTTGTCAGCTCAGTGTAGGGAGGGTGGGATCGGGCTTTTGGTGAGGAGAGCGTCAACCCTGATGATCCCCTTCTTGTGCCAGGTTCAAAGTTCACCCATAGGGAATGTTCCTGGGAGGATTCCATTGCACCAAACTGGGGAGAAAGCTAACAGACCTATGGAGAATGCGGAAAAGGCTGCCTCCCTTCAGCTGACAGTGTTTAATATATTATGGGGAGTCTCTGTGCTGCAGGTGTTCTTTCCTGGAGATCTGTGGACAGTGGTTGAACAGGGTCTCGCCGATCTAACTCACTGGTTTTCTTTAAGGGTGGATGTGGTGAACTTGGATTTCAGTAAGGCCTTCGATACAATTCCTCTGGAGAGGCTGGTACTGAGAATAAAGAAAGTGGGAATCAGTGGAAATATTTTATGATGGATACATAATTGGTTGACTGAACTGAGAGGATAGTGAATCAGGAATTGTCTCAGCCTGGGAGAATGTTACTAATGGGGTCCCACAGCGGTCTGTTTTGGGACCTCTTTTCTTTAATATCTTCATCAATGGTCTGGAGATAGGAGTCATGAGTACAGTGGCTAAATCTGCAGGTGATACAAAGCTAATGAAGGTGGTAGACTCCAAAACTGAACAGGATAAGCTACAGGAGCAATTGAACAAAGTTGGGAATTGGGCAGACAGGTGGCAGATGAAATTCAATGTAGAGAAATGCAAAGTGCTTCACATGGGGACAAAAAATCCAGGAAGAGACAATTACTTAAATGGAAAGAGAATAATGTGCATGGAAAATGACTGAGATTGGGGAGTCCTGACTGACAATAAATTGAAACTGTCGCAACAATGCTCAGTGGCAGTGAGGAAAGCAAATCAGAAGTTGGGATGTATTAACAGGTCGCTACTGTGCTGAAATAGTGAGGAAATCCTGCCACGTTATAAATCATTGGTGCGGCAGCACTTTTAAAAATGTTTTTTTAATTCCTTTTTTATGGGATGTGGGCATCGCTGTCAAGGCCAGCATTTATGTCCCATCCCTAATTGACCTTGAGAAGGGGTTGGTGAGTTGCCTTCTTGAACCGTCCTGACCAATGGATCCACCACAGAACCAATTCACGTACGGACCGGGGTCAAGCAAGGCTATGTCATCGCACCAACGCTCTTCTCAATCTTCCTTGCTGCAATGCTCCATCTCACCCTCAGTAAGCTCCCCACTGGAGTGGAGCTAATCTACAGAACAAACGGGAAACTGTTCAACCTCCGTCGCCTCCAGTCCAGATCCAAGGTCATCCCATCCTCTGTCATTGAATTACAGTATGCAGACGACGCTTGCGTCTGCACACACACTGAGGCCGAACTCCAAACCATCGTCAACACCTTCACCGAAGTGTACGAGAGCATGGGCCTTACATTAAACATCCGTAAGACAAGGGTCCTCTACCAACCTGCCCCTGCCACACAGTACAGCTCCCCGATTATCAAAATCCATAACGAGGCCTTGGACAACGTGGACCACTTTCCATACCTCGGGAGCCTACTGTCAACAAGGGCAGACATAGAGTCATAGATTTATACAGCACAGAAAGAGGCCCTTCGGCCCATCGTGTCCGCGCCGGCCATCAAGCCCTCTCTATTCTAATTCCATTTTCCAGCACTTGGTCCGTAGCCTTGTATGCTATGGCGTTTCAAGTGCTCATGTAAATGCTTCTTGAATGTTGTGAGGGTTCCTGCCTCTACCACCCTTTCAGGCAGTGAATTCCAGATTCCAACCACCCTCTGGGTGAAAAAGTTTTTCCTCAAATCCCCTCTAAACCTCCTGCCCCTTACCTTGAAACTATGCCCCCTGGTTATTGACCCCTCTACTAAGGGGAAAAGTTTCTTTCTATCTACCCTATCTATGCCCCTCATAATTTTGTACACCTCAATCAGGTCCCCCCTCAGCCTTCTCTGCTCTAAGGAAAACAGCCTCAGCCTGTCCAGTCTCTCCTCATAGCTGAAATGCTCCAGCCCAGGTAACATCCTGGTGAATCTCCTCGGCACCCTCTCCAATGCAATCACAACCTTCCTATAGTGTGGCGACCAGAACTGCACACAGTATTCCAGCTGTGGCCTAACTGGCGTTTTGTACAGCTCCACCATAACCTCCCTGCTCTTATATTCTATGCCTCGGCTAATGAAGGCAATTACCTCATATGTCTTTTTAACCACCTTATCTACCTGTTCTGCTGCCTTCAGGGATATATGTACATGCACAGCAAGGTCCCTCTGATCCTCTGTCCTTCCTAGGGTCCTACCATTCATTGTGTATTCCCTTGCCTTGTTAGTCCTCCCAAAATGCATCAGCTCACACTTTTCAGGGTTAAATTCCATTTGCCACTGTTCTGCCCATCTAACCAACCCATCTATATTGTCCTGTAGCCTGAGGCTTCCCTCCTCGCTATTTACCACTCCACCAATTTTCATTTCATCTGCAAACTTACTGATCATACCTCCTACATTCATATCTAAATCATTAATGTACACTACAAACAGCAAAGGACCCAGCACCGATCCCTGCGGTACACCACTGGACACAGGCTTCCAGTCACAAAAACAACCTTCAACCAGCACCCTCTGCCTCCTGCCACTAAGCCAATTTTGGATCCAATGTGCCAAATTGCCCTGAATCCCATGGGCTCTTACCTACTTGACCAGTCTCCCATGCGGGACTTTGTCAAAAGCCTTACTGAAGTCCATGTCAACTACATCAACTGCACTACCCTCATCCACACACCTAGTCACCTCCTCGAAAAATTAAATCAAATTGGTTAGACATGATCTCCCCCTGACAAAGCCATGCTGACTATTCTTGACTCATCCTTGCCTCTCCAAGTGGAGACTAATTCTGTCCCTCAGAATTTTTTCCAATAATTTCCCGACCACTGATGTTAGGCTCACTGGCCTGTAATTCCCTGGTTTATCCCTACTACCCTTCTTGAATAATGGTACTACGTTAGCCTCACAGCGCCAGGGACCTGGGTTCGAATCTGACCTCGGGTGACTGTCTGTGTGGAGTTTGCACATTCTCCCCGTGTCTGCGTGGGTTTCCTCCGGGTGCTCCGGTTTCCTCCCACAGTCCAAAAATGTGCGGGTTAGGTTGATTTGGCTATGATAAATTGACCCTTAGTGTTAGGGGGGGATTAAATATGTGGGGTTATGGGGATAGGATGGGATATGTTAGGGGGAATGAAATACGTGGGGTTACGGGGGTAGGTTGGGATATGTGTACTGTGGGGATTAAAGCAGGGACAGGGTACTGGATTTGGATGATCAGCCATGATCGTATTGAATGGTGGAGCAGGCTCGACGGGCCGAATGGCCTACTCCTGCTCCTAGATTCTATGTTTCTATGTTTCCCCAGTCTTCTGGCACCTCCCCTGTGGCCAGAGCAGTTCTGAAAATTTGTGCCAGAGCCCCTGCAATCTCCTCCCTTGCCTCACACAGCAGCCTGGGATACATCTCATCTGGGCCTGGGGATTTATCCACTTTTAAGCCCGCTAAAACCGCTAGTACCTCCTCCCACTCAATACTAATTTGTTCAACTATATCATAATCCCCCTGCCTGATTTCTATGCCTACATCGTCCTTCTCCATAGTGAACACAGATGCAAAATATTCATTTAAAACTTCACCCACATCTTCCGGCTCTACACACAGATTGCCACTTTGGTCCCTAATGGGCCCTACTCTTTCCCTGGTTATCCTCTTGCCCTTAATATACTTATAAAACACCTTGGGATTTTCCTTTATTTTGCCCGCCAGTGTTTTTTCATGTCCCCTCTTCGCTCTCCTAATTTCCTTTTTAAGCACCCCCCTGCACTTTCTATATTCCTCTAGAGCTTCCACTGTTTTTAGTCCTTTTTATCTGCCAAAAGCCTCCCTTTTTTTCCGAATCCATTCTTGTATATCCCTTGACATCCAGGGTTCCCTGGGCTTGTTGGTCCCACCCTTGACCTTTACGGGAACATGTTGCCGTTGTACTCTCTCTATTTCCTTTCTGAAAGGCTCCCACTTCTCTGATGTGGATTTTCCTACAAGTAGTTTATCCCAATCCACTTTGGCCAGATCCTGCCTTATCATATTAAAATCGGCCTTCCCCAATTTAGAACCTTGATTTCCGGTCCAGCCCTTTGTCCTTTTCCATGACTACTTTAAATCTCACCGAATTATGGTCACTGTCACCAAAATGCTCTCCTACTGACACTTCTACCACTTGCCCAGCTACATTCCCTAGAATTAGGTCCAGTACCGCCCCCTCTCTTGTAGGACTTTCTACATGCTGACTCAAAAAGCTCTCCTGGATGCACTTTAAGAATTCCGCACCCTCTAAGCCTTTCACACTCTGACTATCCCAGTTAATATTGGGGAAGTTGAAATCCCCTACTATTATTATCCTATTATTTCTACACTTCTCTGAGATTTGCCTACATATCTGTTCCTCTATCTCCCCCTGACTGTTTGGGGGCCTATAGTACACTCCCAGCAAAGTGCTTGCCCCCTTTTTGTTTTTAAGTTCTACCCATATGGCCTCATTAGAGGAACCTGCTGAGATATCAAATCTCCTTACAGCAGTAATTAACTCCTTGATTAATATTGCGACACCCCCTCCTCTTTTACACCTCCCTCTGTCTCGCCTGAAGATTCTATACCCCGGAATATTGAGCTGCCAGTCCTGCCCCTCCCTCAACCATGTCTCTGTGATAGCAACAATATCATACTCTCATGTGTTCATCAACACCTTCAATTCATCTGCCTTACTCGCAAGACTCCTTGCATTAAAATAAATGCCACCCAGTCTTGCCATACTCCCTTGTGCCATTACATATTTGCTCTGCCTTCCAGGCTGACTTGTTTTTTCCTCTATATTTGGCTGTGCATCACCCCCTACTATAGCTCCACTCCGTATCCCATCCCCCTGCCAAGTTAGTTTAAACCCCCCCGCCCCCCACAACAGTACTAGCAAACCTCCCCGCAAGGATGTTGGTCCCGTTCCAGTTTAGGTGCAGCCCGTCCGACTTGTACAGATCCCACCTTCCCCAGAAGCAGACTCAGTGATCCAGGGAACTAATGCCCTCCCTCCTGCACCAACTCTTTCGATGACTAAGTCCAACACTGCCGTCAGTGTGCCAGTGCAGCCTTCGGTCTCCTGAGGAAGAGAGTGTTTGAAGACCAGGATCTCAAACCCAGCACCAAGCTCATGGTCTACAGAGCAGTAGTGATACCCACCCTGCTGTATGCTTCAGAGACATGGACCATGTACAGCAGGCACCGCAAAGCACTGGAGAGGTACCACCAACGCTGACTCCGCACGATCCTGCAAATCCATTGGCAGGATAGGCGCACCAACGTCAGTGTTCTCACTTAGGCCAACATCCCCAGCATCGAAGCTTTGACCACGCTCGATCAGCTCCGATGGACGGGCCACATCGTCCGCATGCCCGATATGCGACTCCCAAAACAAGCGCACTAATTGGAGCTCCGACACAGCAAGAGAGCCCCAGTTGGGCAGAGGAAACACTTCAAGGACACCCTCAAAGCCTCCTTGAAAAAGTGCAACATCCCCACCGACACCTGGGAATCCCTGGCCCAAGACCGCACAAAGTGGAGGAGAAGCATCCGGGAAGGCGCCGAACACCTCGAGTCTCTTCGCCGGGAGCAAGCGGAAGCCAAGCGCAGGCAGCGCAAGGAGCGCACGTCAACCCAAGCACCCCACCCACCCGCCCCTTCAACCACCGTCTGCCCCACCTGTGACAGAGACTGTAGGTCCCGCATTGGATTCATCAGTCACCTGAGAACTCATTTTTAGTGTGGAAGCAAGTCATCCTCGGTTCTGAGGGACTGCCTAAGAAGAAGAATTCCATGTGGTGAAGGTACTCCCACAGTGCTGTTAGGTAGGGAGTTCCAGGATTTTGACCCAGCGATGATGAAGGATTGGCGATATACTTCTAAGTCAGGAGGGTGTGTGACTTGGAGGGGAACTTGGAGATGGTGGTGTTCCCATGCGCCTGCTGCCCTTGTCCTTCTAGGTGGAAGAGGTCGCGGGTTTGGGAGGTGCTGCTGAAGAAGCCTTGGCGAGTTGCTGCAGTGCATCTTGTAGATGGTACACACTGCAGCCACGGTACGCTGGTGGTGGTGGAGGGAGTGAATGTTTAAGGTGGTGGATAGGGTGCCAATCAAGCGGGCTGCTTTGTCCTGGATGGTGTTGAGCTTCTTGTGTGCTGTTGGAGCTGCACTCATCCAGGCAAGTGGAGAGTATTCCATCACACTCCTTATTTGTGCCTTGTAGATGGTGGAAAGGCTTTGGGGTGTCAGGAGGTGAGACACTCATCACAGAATACCTAGCCTCTGACCTGCTTTTGTCGCCACAGTATTTATGTGGTTGGTCCAGTTAAGTTTCTGGTCAATGGTGACCCCCCAGGATATTGATGGTGGGGGATTCGGCAATGGTAATGCCATTGAATGTCAAGGGGCGGTAGTTAGACTCTCGCTTGTTGGAGATAGTCATTGCCTGGCACTTCTGTGGTGTGAATGTTACCTGCCATTTATCAGCCCAAGCCTGAACATCGTCCAGGTCTTGTTGCATGCGGGCATGGACTGCTTCATTATCTGAGGAGTTGTGAATGGCACTGAACACTGTGCAGTCATCAGCGAACATCCCCATATCTGACCTGATGCTGGAGGGAAGGTCATTGATGAAGCAGCTGAAGATGGTTGGGCCTAGGACACTGCCCTGAGGAACTCCTGCAGTGATGTCCTAGGGCTGTGATGATTGACCTTCAACCACCACAACCATCTTCCTTTGTGTGAGGTATGACTCCAACCAGTGGAGAGTTTTCCCCCCCTGATTCCCATTGACTGCAGCTTTACTAAGGCTCCTTGATGCCACCCTTGGTCAAATGCTGCCTTGATGTCAAGGGCAGTTACTTTCAGCTCACCTCTGGAATTCAGCTCCTTTGTCCATGTTTGGACCAAGGCTATAATGAGGTCGGGAGCTGAGTGGTCTTGGCGGAACCCAAACTGGGCATCAGTGAGCAGGTTATTGGTGAGTAAGTGCTGCTTGATGGCACTGTCGATGACACCTTCCATCACTTTGCTGATGATTGAGAGTAGACTGATGGGGCGGTAATTGGCTGGATTGGAATTGTCCTGCTTTTGTGGACAGGACATACCTGAGCAGTTTTCCACATTGTCGGATAGGTGCCAATGTTGTAGCTGTAATGGAACAGCTTGGCTAGAGGCACGGCTAGTTCTGGAGCACAAGTCTTCAGCATGACAGCCCGGATGTTGTCGGGGCCCATAGCCTTTGCTGTATTCAGTGCGCTCAGCCATTTCTAGATATCATGTGGAGTGAATCGAATTGACTGAAGACTGGCTTCTTTGATGGTGGGAACCTCAGGAGGAGGTCGATATGGATTATCCACTCGGCACTTCTGGCTGAAGATGGTTGCAAACGCTCAGCACTTACGTGCTGGGCTCCACAATCATTGTGGATGGGGATATTCATGGAGCCTCCTCCTCCCGTTAGTTGTTTAATGGTCCACCACCATTCACGACTGGATGTGGCAGGACTGCAGAGCTTTGATCTGATCCGTTGATTGTGGGATTGCTTATCCCTATCTATAGCATGCTGCTTTTGCTTTTTAGCATGCATGTCGTCCTGTGTTGCCTCTTCCTTTGTGCTAGGTTGGTACCTCATTTTTAGGTATGCCTGGTGCTGTTCCTGGCATGCTCTTCCACACTCCTTATGGAACTAGGGTTGGTCCCCTGGCTTGATGATAATGGTAGAGTGAGGGATATGCCTGGCCATGAGGTTACAGATTGTGGTGGAATACAATTCTGCTGCTGCTGATGGCCCACAGCGCCTCATGGATGCCCAGTTTTGAGCTGCTAGATCTGTTCTGAATCTATCTCATTTAGCACGGTGGTAGTGCCACACAACACGATGGAGGGTGTCCTCAGTGTGAAGATGGGACTTTGTCTCCACAATGACTGTGGGGTGGTCATTGCTACCAATACTGTCATGGACAGATGCATCTGGAACAGGTAGATTGGTGAGGACGAGTTCAAGTAGGTTTTTCTCTCGTGTTAGTACTCGCACCACCTGTCGCAGGCCCAGACTGGCAGCTATGTCCTTCAGGACTCGGCCAGCTCGGTCGGCAGTGGTGTTACCGAGCCACTCTTGGTGATGGACATTAAAGTCCCCCACCCAGAGTACATTCTGTGCCCTTGCTACTCTCAGTGCTTCTTCCAATAGAATACTGTGTACAGTTCTGGTCATCACAATACAGAAAGGATATAGCAGCTATTGAAAGGATACAGAAGAGTGCGACCAGAATGAGTGAGGGGATGGAGGGATTGGATTATGAGCAGTGATTTTGTAAATTGGGCATGTCCTTCCTGGAAAAGAGAAGGCTGAGGGGTGATATGTTTGCTGTTTTTAGGATTCTAAAGGGACGGGATAATGTCGACTGTGACAAGCTCTTTCACCTTGTCCAGAACAGTAGAATCAGAGGACAAGGCCTGCACTCG
The DNA here is from genome assembly GCA_030390025.1 of Squalus acanthias. Classification (NCBI taxonomy): domain Eukaryota; kingdom Metazoa; phylum Chordata; class Chondrichthyes; order Squaliformes; family Squalidae; genus Squalus; species Squalus acanthias. The sequence continues at coordinate 286,251 of JASTWF010000088.1, read as the reverse complement.
AAGGAGCAAATTCAAAACTAATCTGTGGAAACAATATTTCAGTGAGCGAGAGGTCAATCTATGGAAAAGGCTCCTTAGGGAGATGGTGGAAACAGTTAGTATTGATTTATTCAAATACAAATTAATAGATTTCTTTCGGAAAATAATATTTTGGGATACAATATGAGTAATTTGAGACATGATGTGTGGTGAGTGGAGCGCGCTCGGGAGGAACAGGTGACTTTGGACCTCTGGTTCCCAAAGCTCTCCACCACTGGGGGTTTCCTCGCCTCGTATCTGGGTCTGTTGTTGAGATTGACGGCTGTGATTAGTCAACAGCTCCATCATTGTGTCATGTGACTACCGGGATGGTCGAAGGCGAACTCCATGGACCCTGGTCTTTTTTTATCCAGCAATTCCTATGTTCCTGTGGCAGGAAGCCTCTGCTTTCTGTGTCCAACTACCAGGTATATGAAGGGCGTGATTTGAGGCCAGAGTCTTGCAGCAGTCGTTCCACCATCACCTCGGTATGGAAGGATATTCGTGGAAGGCACAGCCTGAGATGCCCCTTCGCCATCTTATTCGAATCCAGTGTCCCTGGTGCATTCGTTTCCATACACTAACAACTGAGGCTTCAGTTTGAGTGGCTGCATGTGACAGGCTCTTAGCAACTGATGAGAAATTGCTATTGGAAGGCTCCTATTGGTTAGTTGGCACAGTGTTGCCCCAGATACTGTTCACAGGTGGGATGGTGTCATTTCCAAATCGAAGCTGTGGTTATATGGCCAGTTCTCTTGCTGACAGTGAATCTTTTACTGTACCACAGACAAGCACAAACACTTCCTTATTTGGACATGAATGGAATATTGTTTGGAACAGTCCCATGTGTCGGATCAAAGTTCCTATTTTATCTCATTTTCACTTCCCCATACCAAAGAAAGAGGATTTGAAATCGTGGCTTGCCGGTGTGTGGTACTGTGTGTGGGGGAGGGGCTATACTTGCAATAAACCAGCTTTTGCAGTTAAAGACCATTTTCAGAGTTGTATAGAGTTGTTTGACGTTGTATATGGACACTGTACCCCAACTGTCCCATCCCCCTCTCGCACTGACCTTGCCGCCCATCGCTAGGGGCTATCCTCAATGACCTTCTCCTGTCCTGCTTACCCAACTCACCCTTGCCTCTGCCCGTGGATTAACAATCACCGCCCCTCTCCGTATCTCCCTCCAGAAAGTCCATTCACCTGTGAACAAGGCCCTTGCCATCCAGGACCGTATTGTGGATGATTGCATCGACATCATGGCCTTGACAGAAACTTGGCTCACGGGTGACCACACCTTCCCCCTTAATGAAGCCTCCCTGCCGGACTATACCTTCCACCACCTGCCCCGCCCAGACCGCCACAGTGGCGGTGTGGCCCTTATCACCAAGTCACACTTGTCTTTCCTCTACTCCTCTGATACCTTCTTCTCCTTCGAGCACGTCATCTTGTTCCACCTCTGCTTTAAAGTCCTCGCTGTCGACCACCCCCCCAGCCCCTCCTCGAGTTTCTCACCAAGGTATCCTCAATCCTTGCCTCCCACAGCCTCTGCACTGAATGACTCCTCATCCTCAGTGAATTCAACCTCCATCTCCACTCACCCTGCTCTCCCTCCTGAGTTCACTGACCTCCTGTCCACCCTTAATCTCTCCCTCCATATAAACTCTCCTACCCATATTCACAGCCACCCTCTTGAAGTTGCCATCTCCACTGGCCTCTCTACTCCCATAGATGAGGCCATCTCTGACCACTTCCTTATATCCCTCACTACTCACCTCTGCCAACCCACTTCCTTCTACATCTATCCCTGGAAAAAGCTTTCCCCCAAATCACTTACAATCTACCAACTGTCTAGCCTGTAGCCCTCTTTTCATCATGATAGTTCTGCAGCTGTCATTCTGTCTAACCACTCCCTCACCTACACCTTTAATGCCCTCGTCCCCCAGTGAAACCTTTACTCTCTCCCAACCCTGATCTTTGTTCGCTCAAGTCTATGGTCACACATTTCAGCATACCTGGCACACAACTGGTTTAACCATCACCACCAGATCTGGCTGGACCACATCGCATACTATCGGGCCTCTCTCCCCTAAGCCAGAACTGCTCACTATCCTGGAGAGCAAAGATAACCATCAACTACATTTCTCCACCACAAAATATCTCTTTAAACTCCTCTGCCCTGTTCACTCCACCCTCATCTCCAACAACAAGTGAGAGGAGCTCATGGACTTCTTTGTCACCAAGATTGAGACCATCCATTCAGCTGCGTCTGCTGCTTTCCTCCCTTCCCCTAGCTCACCCGGCCAAACCTCCCCCAGGCTCTTTCATCTTTCTTTAGTTTCTCTATCTCCCCTCCTGTCCTCTCCAAGTTTATCTTGTCCAAGAAACCCACCTCCTGCTCCCTTGACCCCATTCCTACTAAACACAGCACGGTGGCATAGTGGTTAGCACTGGTGCCTCACAGCGCCAGAGACCCGGGTTCGAATCTGACCTCGGGTGACTGTCTGTGTGGAGTTTGCACATTCTCCCCGTGTCTGCGTGGGTTTCCTCCGGGTGCTCCGGTTTCCTCCCACAGTCCAAAAATGTGCGGGTTAGGTTGATTTGGCTATGATAAATTGACCCTTAGTGTTAGGGGGGGATTAAATATGTGGGGTTATGGGGATAGGATGGGATATGTTAGGGGGAATTAAATACGTGGGGTTACAGGGGTAGGGTGGGATATGTGTACTGTGGGGATTAAAGCAGGGACAGGGTACTGGATTTGGATGATCAGCCATGATCGTATTGAATGGTGGAGCAGGCTCGACGGGCCGAATGGCCTACTCCTGCTCCTAGATTCTATGTTTCTATGTTTCTAAACTGCTGACCACCCAACTTCCCTTCCTGACCCCTATGTTAGCTGATATTGTTAATGGCTTTCTCCCCTCAGGTACTGTCCCCCTTCCCTTCAAATGTGCCATTATCACCCCCACTCTTCAAAAAATACACCCTTGACCCTGCTGCAAACTACTGACCCATCTCCAACCTCCCTTTCCTCTCAAGTCCTTGCGTGTGTGGTCGCCGCTCAAATCCATTCCCATCTTTCCTGCAGCTCCATGTTTGAATCCGTCCAATCAGATTTTCACCCTTGTCATAGCATTGAAACAGCCCTTACCAAATTCATAAATGGCATCCTCTTGCCTATGACCAGGGTGCACTATCCCTCCTCAACCTCTCTTTAGCCTATGACATAATTAACTAAACCATCTTAATTCAATGCCTCCCCTCCGCTGTCCAGCTCAGTTGGACTGCCCTCACTTAGTTCCACTCTTGCCTATCTGATCAAAGCTAAAGAATCTTCAGCAATGGCTTATTTTTCATGTCCCCACGGTTGCCTCAAGAATGCATCCTTCACCCTGTCTTCCTTATCTACATCATCTGCAGGAATGGGGCCAACTTCAACATATACACTGACGAGACCCAGATCTACCTCACCGACACATCTCTCAACCTCCACTGCCTCTGTTTATTTGTTGTCACACTGCTTGTCGAACATCCAGTCTTGGATCAGCAGCAATTTCCTCCTGCTAAATATTGGGAAGACCAAAATCTCTGAACCCTTGTCACTGATTCCATCCCTCTCCCTGGCCCGTCTCAGGTTGAACCAGGCTGTTTGTGACCAGGGCGTTCGATTTGACCCTGAGCTGAGCTTCTGACCCCATTTTCCCTCCATCACAAAGACTGCTTACCTCCACAACAATGCCTGCTTGCACCCCTACTTCATCCCATCTACCACTGAAACCCTCATTCATGCTTGTGTTACCTCCAGATTCGACTATTCCAGTATTCTCCTGGCTACCATCCCATCCTCCACCCCCACCCCTCAAACTTCAGCTCATCAAAACTTACCTGCCCTGGCAGAGCCTCTCCAGCAATGGCTGCTCTTCCCACCCACCCCCAAATCCCCTGGATATATCCTTGGCCTCCTCCTATTTCTCATCTACATACTGCCCCTTGGTGGTATTACCTGCATACATGGGGTCTCAGGTAACAGCTGATGCTTCGCACCCAGACCATAGGTATGATTAGGAGCTGAAACTGAGTCAGGTGACTGTGGAGGGGAAAGACAAACAGAGACTGCTTGGGCAGAACAGCCTGTTTGTGTTGTAATTCCATGTAATGCTCTGTGCTAGGCTAGGGATCTCGATCTGCTGGGGGAGTGTTTGGGACTTTACCCTAGGTGACCCATACTATAGGTGGCCTTGGAGTGCTTGATCAGGCAGTGCTCACCTTGAGCTAGTGAGGAAGTGAAGAGTTCAGCACAACCTTTGCTGGGCACTCCAGTTACGTGCTCTTTGAGACAGGTTCTACAGGTGTTATTTAAACAGGGCTCAGGCACCTCAGTCAGGCCTGTCCAATAAACAATTCTCATCACACAAACTGGAGCAGTCCAGTCATCACCCAGAGCTTTTGCTTGGTGACTCTTCTAGTACAGACTTTTCTTGATTTACCTGAGATTAGTCACATCCAACTGGAAATTCAGAGGGAGCTGACTCAATTCATATACACGTGGTCAGCATCAGCCTGTACCTGTAGACCCTCCATGGGCTCAGGAGCCTGTTGTGCAATGAGTGATACTGTCACTGTCTGTACCAGCCAATGGGCTCAGTGAGATGGTTATTCAATGAGTGACTGTCAGTCTGCACCTGTCGCCCCTCCTCAGTTCAGGAAATGGTTATTCAATGAGTGTCAGTGTCAGCCTGTACCAGTAGACACTCCCATGAGAGAGAAGGTAAATCTCTGGGTAGTTGGACCAATGCTCAGTCATTATTTGTACACCACCTCCATGTGTATGGTTATTCTCTAGCTGTCTCAGTCCTGAGATACGTCTACAGCTGTCGTGAAATGGTGGAGACAGTGAATCAGTTGGGGTAACCAGTATCTCTGTCACCATTCTAATAGACAGTGAGGGGCTAGGCTGAATTAAATACACATGGTGCAATTTCCAACAGGTGACACTTTGCCCCAGTCTGGCTCCCATGGTTACTCTGCTAACCAGCTATATTTGCATTGAATCAAGTGTTGGGCACTAATCGAGCACACTGCAGTGCGGCGAATGGTGTTCAGCCTTGAGGCTACAACACTACCCAGGTGAGTATTCTGTCAATATTCTGTTGCACTCCTGACTTTTGCCTGGTGGAGAGGCTTTGAGGGTTAGAGTGTTAGCCACTCATTGCAAAATACCCAGTCTCTGCCCTGCAACAGCTCATACACCATGGGATGGCCAGTATAGAGGTGTGCACACCAGGAGCTGGGCTCAGATGACCCATACTCAATTCACATCAACCCCCTATTGTCAGCAGAAAAGGTGAAAGGACAGTGTCTGCACCTCCCCAGACACTTTGTAACATCCCTAAAGTTGAATAATTAGGAATGAATATGCCCCTCAAACTGGTGAGTGTGGGAGCTGTGAGTGACAGTAAGTGTGTGATTTGATGTGTGTGAGAATGGTGAGTGTGACAGTGAAGGACCAACAGCAGGAGTCCCAAGTACAAAGGTCTTTAATCAAACTGATTCCACTATGACAGAAATTCACCAAAGATCATTAAAAGGTTATTAAATCAAAATTTGCATCAAATCATTTAGATATAAAATCTAGAGAACCTGAGAATTAAAAATATGTAGTTTTCAAAACATTTACAACAAGACTGAATGGACAGACACGCAAATGTTAAACAGGCAAGACTCAATCAGATCTGCAGATACCTGCATCATTTGTACTGGGAGGCCACGCTGATCAGAGCTACACCCTGCACTGATACCTGCATCATTTGTACTGGGAGAGTCCACGCTGATCAGTGCTACACCCTGCACAGATACCTGCATCATTTGTACTGGGAGTCCACGCTGATCAGAGCTACACCCTAAAGTCTGCACCGATACCTGTACTGGGGGAGGGTTAGTCACTGGTCAGGACCCAGATGACAGTAAGCTGCATACTGATCATACCCCTGTTTTTAGGTGTGTATTTAGCATGATAAACAAGCTGCAGTGTAAAGATCTCCTGCAACATCACAAATTTAATCTCAAACAATGAAAAGCCAAGGTCAAGTAGCCTTGCACCCAGCGAGCCGTAGTCACGTCTGATACCGAGTCAGAGGAAGCAGTGAAGGAGCATTTTAAAGCTGTTTAATCCTGTCTGTCATTCCGATATCTCAGATCAAATCCTTGTGAGGGGGTCACTTAACTGAGGGCTGGACCCATCAGACCTGAAACACAAAGGTTACCCGGGTTAGAAAGCACAGGGCCCAGACAGGAGAGCTCCAGGGAACGTGTCATCTCTGCACTCCCAGCACACACTGAACGTGAATCATCACGCTGCACATGGCCAGCCTGCGATTAACCTCAGTGGGCAAATAGCAATGGGCTGGAGTTGTATAATACACACTCTGGTGCAATGGGCTGGAGTTGTATAATACACACACTGGTGCAATGGGCTGGAGTTGTATAATGCACACACTGGTGCAATGGGCTGGAGTTGTATAATGCACACTCTGGTGCAATGGGCTGGAGTTGTATAATACACACTCTGGTGCAATGGGCTGGAGTTGTATAATTCACACACTGGTGCAATGGACTGGAGTTGTATAATGCACACTGGTGCAATGGGCTGGAGTTGTACAACAATGAGGGGAAGCCAGGGAGGCTGCCAAAATCATGGAAACGAACACAAGACTGGAAATATCAGGTGGGGTGGGGGGTCGTCAGGGGCCACCATTGCAGCAATAGGAAAACCTAGACTAAGATCTCATGATGTGTCAGAGAGACAGATGCTAATTGATCAGTCTGTGACATGAGGGTCCTGGATAGTTCAGGGTTGGGAAACAATCTCCACAGCTCCCCAACCACTCATTTCTGCAGAGATGGGACTGGTGCAAGAGGCTTCGTGCACTGGCTTTCACCTACACAAACTTTCATCCCCTCGATGCGAGTGTAATCTTGACCAGCAGCAGCGATCCCATATGAAATGGGTTTGGGGCAGGCTCAATCCAGTTCCCAGTCAGTGCTTGTTGGGGACAGAGCAGAGTGAAGCTTTACTCTATCTAACCCATGCTGTACCTGCCCCAGGCACTCTGGATGTTATGATAAAAAACGTTGTATTAGTCAGAACTGACACTCCTCATTTTAGAGAGCATCCGCTGCCACACCAATAGATCTAAAAATAATCTTCCTGCTGGGATACTTACGTGGGCCGTGATTGCTGGAATCCAGGATAGCTGAAAGAGAAAGTAAACATGGTCAGTAGAGTAAGATCAAGCCTCATGGAGCACCAGTTAGTCAGTTAATGCATTGAACATGGGTAAATGAGACTCCGCCTATTAGGAGTCTTGCTCAATGGGAGCACCGATCAAGCAGAGGTCAGCGAGACTGATTTGGAGCAGTCCTGATTTTCTTAATACTAAAATTAATCAGCACCCCATACCTATCCAACATTTAGAAAGTGTGGCAGGGGAAGTGTAGACAGGATTCACAACTGCTTTCACACTAATGCTACCCAGGGCACTCCTAGTCAAATTCACAAGCCATGTGTTTGCAGCATTAAGTGTTTTATCCTGAACACTATTTAATTCAGGCCCCCCATTTCCCCTGCACCTAACCTGCTCAGTGAACTTCTATCACTGCCTGTGCTCCATTTCTCATTCACTGAAACGCTGTCAGAATCAGTAGCAGTTACTGGACTGCAGCATTTTTAATGAGCCTGTTCGTGTCTGGTTACATTGCAATTTCATCCCGTCAGGGCCTTGGAAAGATGGGCTTTAAATCTGTAGAATACAGGAAACATGGCTGTTAGTGGGGATACTGCATGGATGGCCCTGCACTGTTATAACCTGGGTTACTATAACGGTTCATTACACATCCAGCTCACTTTTTAAATTAATTATCTGGGTATTCCCAGCCATCAGCCTGAGCTTTTTTATATATAGTGCAATATGAATGCAGCTTATAGACTGCTTGAGGGCACCATGAGCCCCAGGCACAGACAGCAGTCTGAGGGCTGGAGTACCCTGTATTCCTCAGACAGGAACAGAACCTCACCTTTAGCATTCTTCAGCCTCATTATCACTCCAGCCAGCAGGATGATCAGCCCAAACCCAAAGCCCAGGCTTCCAATGATGATCTTGGTTCTCTCCGATTCAGGTGTGCTCTGTACTTCTACCAAGTGAAACAGGCATTATAGCAGCATTATTGAAACACAATGAGCCTGGAGCTATAACACTGAAGAACTGAATCCAGAGAAGGTACAAATGTATACTCTAGTTTGTTTGATCAGAAAGCCACAGTAAGTTAATGATAATTACACTAGAACTTTGTTTCCACTGTTGCATTGTCACTGAATTACTAATGTACAGAGCAGAGTGAACAGGTAATCAGACAAATACAGCACTGATAATGGGGGACATCAATTATCCTAATATAGACTGGGATAGTAACAGTGTAAAGGAAAGGAGGTGGAGGAATTCCTGAAATGTGTACAAGAGAATATTCTCGATCAGCATGTTTCCAGCCCAACAAAGGAAGGATCTGGTGCTAGATCTAGTTCTGGGGAATGAAGTGGGGCAAGTGGGAGCATGTTTCAGTGGGGGAGCATTTAGGAAACAGCGATCACAATATCAGGTTTAGAGTAAAAGGACAAGGGACAAAGGTTAAAATACTCAACTGAAAGAGGGCTAATTTCAGTGAGTTGAAAAGGGATCTAGCCCAGGTGGATTAGAATCACAGATTGGCTGGTAAAATAGTAAATGAGCAATGGGAGGCCTTCAAAGTGGAGATAGTTCAGGGTACAGAATAGACATTCCCACCAGGGGGAAAAGGAAGATCATCCAAAGCTAGAGCTCTCTGATGACTAAAGATAGAAAGGTTAAAATGAGAGAAACAGGAGGCTTATGGTAAAATGTCAGATACATAATCTGTGGAGAACCCAGCAGAATACAGAAAGTGCAGAGGAGAACTGAAAAAGGAAAATGAGGGGAAATAGAGAGAGCATGACAAAGGTTGTGGGTACCAGGGAAGTGTTAGAATGTTTTACAGTGGTTTAAATGGTCAAGAATCCATGCTGGCTTTGCATTAACATTTTAGCCAGAGAGTGAATGTGGAGGGAGGGGGTGGGGATTGAATCTTGTCCCCATTTATGAACAAAGAAGCTAAGAGACGGAATTCTGAAATCCCTTAGCTGCAACTCCCAGGTCAAGAGGTAACCCTTACCAAGATAAGAAAACTGGCTGCGAGGAGACCCACATACCCAACATGGGAAACTACTCTTACTTGATGTATTTGAAGGCAGGATCCAAGGCCATAAAATAACTGGCACTTTGAGAACAGTCTTACGCATTCCTGAGAGGTACAGTGTCTCCAGCCAAGATGAGAGATGGGGTGATGGCCACCCAGAGTCAGATTATGACTAGAAGAGGGCGTGTACGTGCAGCCCAAGGTAGCCAAATAGTATAAAGATCCCTCCCAAAAGTTAGAGCGGTCTTGGGACAGTCGGAAGTTCCTTGCCTTGAGGCAGCCCACGATGGTCAAGTCTGATTATCTTGGAATTTGTGGGAAGATCCGGTTGTATTAATTGTCAGACATTTAATGTAATACTGTGGAACATTTGTACAAGGACAATTAGTATATATGGCAGAGGGCATGGCCAAAGTACTAAATGAGTACTTTGAATCCGTCTTCACTAAAGAGGATGCTGCCAATGTAGCAGTAAGGGAGGAGGCAGTAGAGAAATTGGGTAATACAAGAATAGATCAAGAGGAGGTACTTAAAGGTTGCCAGTCTTCAAAGTAGAAAGGTCACCCGGTCAGTATGGGATGCATCCTAGGTTGCTGAAGGAAGCAAGGGTGGAAATTGCAGAGGCTCTGGTCACAATCTTCCAATCCCCTTAGATATGGGGTGGTGCCAGAGGACTGGAGGGTTGCAAATGTTACACCCCTGTTCAAAGAAAGGAGGGGGAATAAATCAGGTAACTACAGATCAGTCAGCCTAATGTCTGTGGTGGGGAAACTTTAGGAGACAATACTACAAGACAAAATAAATTCACTTGGAAAAACATGGATTAATAAATGACAACCAGCATGGATTTGTTAAAGGCAAATTGTTTGACCAACTTGATTGAGTGCAGTTGATGTGTATATAGACTTGCAAAAGGTGTTTGACAAAGTACCACATAATAGATTTGTTAGCAAATTGAAGTACATGGGATTAATTGGGTAGTGGCAGCATGGATACAAAATTGGTTAAGGGACAGATGGCAGAGAGTAGTGGTGAATGGTTGTTTCAGACTGGAGGCTAGAATACAGTGGTGTTCCCCAGGGGTCAGCATTAGGATTACTGTTCTTTGATGTATTAATGACCTGAACTTGGGTATACAGGGCATAATTTCAAAGTTTGCAGATGACAAAGTTTGGAAATGCAGTAAACAGTGAGGAGCATAGTAACAGACTTCAGAAGGACATAGACTGGTGAAATGGGCAGACAAAATTTAACAAGTGTAAAGTGAATAGTTTTGCAAAGACGAGGAGAGGCAACATGAACTGATGGTATAATTTTAAAGATGGTATAATTTTAAAGAGGGCGCAGGGAGACCTGGAGGTGTATGTACGCAAATCTTTGAAGGTGCAGGACAAGTTGATTAGGCTATTAAAAAACGCATATGGGATCCTTGGCTTTATAAATAGAGAAGTCGCACAACACCAGGTTGCGCCAGCTCTCGAGGGGCAAGTCCCCGGGGCTGGACGGGCTGACCGTGGAGTTCCACAGGGCGTTCTGGGACGTCTTGGGGGACGACTACGCGCGGGTCCTGGGGGAAAGTCTGGCGACCGGGGAGATGCCCCTCTCTTGGCGCAGGGCGGTCATCGTCCTGCTGCCCAAGAAGGGCGATCTCCGCCTACTTAAGAACTGGCGCCCGGTCTCCCTCCTCAGCACGGACTACAAAATTTTCGCCAGGGCTATGTCTGCTCGCCTTGGCACCGTGCTGGCCCGCATGATCCACCCCGACCAGTCCTACACGGTCCCGGGCCGGAGTATCCACGATAACATCCATCTGGTCCGGGACCTGGTCCACCATTCCCAGAGGGCTGGTCTGTCGGTCGCCTTCCTTTCCCTGGATCAGGAGAAGGCGTTCGACAGGGTGGATCACGAGTATCTTTTCGGGACTCTGCGCGCATTCGGGTTCGGGACGCATTTTGTCGCCCGGATCCGACTTCTGTACGCCGCCGCGGAGTGTCTCATTAAAGTTAACGGGTCTTTGACGGCGCCCCTTCGCTTCAGGAGGGGGGTGCGTCAGGGATGCCCCATGTCCGGTCAGTTATACGCCGTTTGCGTGGAGCCTTTCCTGCGCCTCTTGCGGAAGAGGTTGACGGGACTGGCTCTGCAAGGGCCGGGTGTGGAGGTGGTCCTCTCGGCTTACGCCGATGACGTGCTCCTCGCGGTCACGGATCCCGTTGACTTGCGGAGGATGCGAGAATGCCAGCAGATTTACTCGGACGCATCCTCCGCCAAGATCAACTGGGAGAAATGTTCTGGACTCCTGGTGGGCCCATGGCAGGTGGACTCCCTGCCGGAGGAGTTCGGGCCTTTCGCCTGGAGCACCACGCACCTCCTCTACCTGGGAGTCTACCTCAGCCCGGCCGAGGACGCCTGGCCGGCGAACTGGCAAGAGCTGGAGGCCAAAGTCACCGCTCGCCTAGGGCGCTGGACAGGACTGCTCCGAGTGTTGTCCTACAGGGGTCGAGCGCTGGTCATAAACCAGCTGGTGGCCGCCATGTTGTGGTACCGGTTGGTCACTTTGATCCCTCCCCCTGCGTTTGTCGCCAAGATGCAGAAGAAGCTCGTCGACTTCTTCTGGGACAAAAGGAAGCACTGGGTCTCTGCCGCGGTTTTGAGTCTCCCGCTTAGGGAGGGGCGGTCAGGCGCTGGTGTGCCTTCGCACCCAGGCGGCGACTTTCCGTCTTCAGACGCTGCAGAGATACCTGTACGTGGAGAATCCTCCTAGGTGGCGTGCGCTGGCGACGTATTTCTTCCGCCAGCTGCACGGCCTCAATTACGACACGCAGCTCCTGTTTGTGAGAGTGGGTGGCACGCGTGCCAGCCTGCGGGAGCTGCCTGTCTTCTACCAGGAACTGCTATGGGTTTGGAACAGCGTCGCCTCCGAGCGCAGTTCTCCCCCGTCAGGAGCGGCGGCCGTCCTTCGGGAGCCGCTGTTCAGGAATCCGCAACTCCACGACCGCGGGTTCGGCTGGCTGGCGGAGGGCAGGGCTGTGCCCGGTAAGGTGACCAGAGTCGGGGACCTGCTCGATGGCGGAGGAGCGGGCTGGATGGCGCCGGAGGAGTTGGCGAGGCGCATGTCCTGGGTCAACGTCCGGCTCGCGGTCAAAGCCATCGAGTCGCTAAAAGTGGCACTGGGCCCCGTCTCCACCAGGTGTGTCGAGGAGGCTCAAGCACGTGGGGCGATCCCGTCCGAACTGACCCCCGTTCGGACGGAATTCCTTATCGGCGCCCGGCCCCGAATCCTCCCTCGGGAGCCGCCGCCTCACCACTTGAGCCTTCTCGGAGAAATGCCCTCCGTGCCCTTTCAATCCGCACGGAGGCGTTTCCTGTACGGGCTGCTCCTGCACACTCTCCACTTTGCCATCTTCGTCTGCCGTCCGGACACGCCTTGGCGTACCATCCTGCCGTCCGGCGGAGGCGAAGGTCCCCATTGGAAGGCTCTCTACGCGAGAGTCTTCCCTTGTTCTATTGGGGACTTGGCCTGGAGGGTGTTGCACGGAGCAGTCCCGTGCAATAGGATTTTAAGTAGGTTTACGGACTCCCAGGCTGCTTGCCATTTCTGCGGCCTGGAGGAGTCCGTCTATCACATTTATATTGAGTGTGAGAGGTTGCAGCCCCTCTTTCATTATTTGAAGGGGCTGCTCCTCAATTTCTGGTTGCACTTCAGCCCCACGCTCCTGATCTACGGTCACCCGGTGCGGAGGGGAGCGGGTAGGTCGGAGGACCTCCTCGTGGGACTGCTCCTGGGCCTGGCCAAGAAAGCCATTAATTGGTCCAGGCAGCGGGCGGTCGAGGGGGTCGTTCGGCCCGATTGCCTGCCTCTCTTCCGCGGCCATGTTCGCGCCCGGGTGGCCCTGGAGATGGAGCACGCGGTGTCCGCCGGCACGCTTGAGTTTTTCCGCGACCGGTGGGCGCCGCGGGGGCTGGAGTGCATCGTCACCCCGGACTTCCAAATTTTGATTTGATTTATTAAGTTTCATTTAAAGTTTTAATTGATTTACAGTAAATTTTGATTTGTCAACCAAAAAGAGCAACACCAGGTTATAGGCAGAGTACAAAAGCAAGAAAGTTATGCTAATCCTTTAAATAACTGGTTAGGCCTCAGCTGAAATATTGGCCCGTAATTTCCAATCCCTACGGGTGTGTACGAGCTGTGTACACAACCGTAGGGACCTTGCAAGTGCCGGTTTCAGGCATGCGCTGAAAACCGGAACTTCCAATCTGTCAAGAATCCTCGACAGATCCTCCGCCTGCCCTGGAGAAGGGCCTCTGCGGATGGATGGTTCCACTTTCTGCAGAACCTCCGCCTGCTGAAATCCCTTAAAAATCTTACCTGGTAAAAGCAGGCGTAAGACCTACTTTTATCAGCATAAGAGTTAAAAAAAAAAATTAAATTTTTTTTCCCCACTTATAATACTCAAGTATTCAAAAATACTTTAAAAAGTTTATTTTTAGCCCCGTAAAAAACTAATTATTTTTCTCAAAAAATTAAGTTTTTAAAAAATTTAATTTAATGCAATTTTAACTCTTAAAAAATGTGACTTTAAAATTTTTTAATATGTTTTGATGTCTTTTTTCAGTGATCCCATTCATACTTTTGACTTCTGTCAAACGTATGAAGGGGGATTCCCTTCTCCCATTGACTCGCCTGGCCCATGTGATCACGCGCACACCAGGAGGCGCCCAGGAGCAGAAGAGTCTGGACCTCGGGAGCCCTCAGGTAAGGGCATAGATTTTTTCCCCCGATAGGAGGCATCCACACGCAGGAAGCTCCTATCGGAAATTACGGGCCAGTGTGTCCAATTCTGGGCACTACACCTGCAGTGTAAAGTCCCTGTACCCATTCCAAAGCTGTACTAGGTTGTGTAACATCTCTTACCCCAGTCCTCACTTATTGACCCGGTCACGCTGCTGTGCTCCACACGACAGCTATATTTATCCCCATACACCGGGTGATACTGGAGGTACTGGCGAACCTGATAGGTCCAGTCACCATTTGACAACAGCTCAACGTGACATCTGCGTCTGAAACACTCTGTCCATTTTTCAGCCAAGTGACAGTAATCTTTGCAGGGTAAAACCCAACGGCGTAACAAATGAGTATGGCAGAGGGTCCGGAATATGCAGATGCTTTCGACCGGATAGTCACCTGTGGTTTGACTGGAACAGAAAATGCATAGAGAGTTAACTTTAGAAACACTGGGTTAACATCATTTCAGTGCTACCACAGTCCAGAGCACATCACAAAATTTATATGCAAAAATCACTTCTGGGGTGAGGGAAAGACTGAAGTGGAATGTTGACCACAGTGCAACTCATTAAACATTAACCAGATTCTTTTGTTGCTCCCTGGCCCACTATCTGCAGGGGCAGAGTGCTGTCAGTTCAGTTAGATTTGAAACTTCCCTGACTCACTCCTGGAAGCCTTGTTCCAGTTCATTGAAAAGGGATTGCAACAAGTTTAAAAAAAAACCCAGCCCAGCCCAAAAAGAGAGGCCAACAACCAAGAACTCCATCAGTAACAACACAACATTAATGTGTAGCAGGGTGGGGCAGGGCAGGTGCTGGGATTAAGTGGAATGGAACCGCACAGAGCTATTTTGCTAGCAAAAAGCAAAGAACAAAAATATTTAAAGTATCTAAATTCTAAAATTTAGCAAACAAGTTCTGATTTAAACTGTATTCTTTAAAATATAGCAAATTTGGTATTAAATGTTATGAAATTTATGGTTAAAAGATAATTGGAGACTATGGTCTTGCAGTGTCCATTTTTGATGGGCTATATTGGATTTGTAGCAAACTGCTGTAATACATGAACATGAGATTGTGTTGGAGTCCTGATTATGCAGAGATATAGAAAAGCTTTTACTCGCTCCTTTTAGTACAGTAGGTGTGAAGCGGTAACACTTTAATGTGGCTGTACTTGTAGCATAGAGTGGCATGGCAATGGTTGGGTATGTGATTTTGGTCAGTCTTTTGCAGTGACCTCTTCTGGCAGGGAGGGGTTTGAGGGCAATGGCTGGCCATCCCAGCAGTTGCGTGGTGACGTGTGAAGACAAGTTTTTTTGGGGGGTAGGCAGAGCTCAAAGTAGTTTAAACACTGGAATAGATAAGAGCAACTGGTATTTCTGCAGTTACATGAAGGGTGATGTTTATTTTTGTCAGCCATTTAAAAATTGCTAGTTTAAGCTCGATTGTGCGCCAGAGTATTGTTTCACCTATATGCTTACAAGGTGGCAGCTGACGTCATCCTTTGAGAGAACAGTACAGTCATATAATGTAAAACAAACAAGGTCAAATCACTTCAAAATGCACCAATGGCAAAAATCTCTATTTCCTAGGGGTGGGAGGGGGATGCCTGAGGAAATAAATTTTGCACCCGAGCTCATTTCCTGCTTCCCAAATTCTCAAATGTGTCGATTTGTGTCCTTCACTCTTTCCAATAACAACTGATGGAATATTGGCTACAGCTGCAATCTTGGGAGTTCATGTCATGTCAGGCCATTGGGTTTCAAATTGGCCAGAAAAACTGCATGTGCCCCCACAGAGCTTAAACTACTTTTTATTGCATTGGTTAACTTGGGACACCTTGAAGCAACAGCCTGATCATTGGTCTTCATTCAGGGCTGATGTTTAGTTGTACATTGATATTCTGAATGGCCAATTAGTGAACTAGTGGGCCTGGGCCCGGGGTTTCGACCCGGAGTTTCGGGTCGGGTCCGTGCCGGGGGTCAGTGCGGGCCGGGAGCCCGGGGTGGGGTCGAGGGCGGGGCGGGGGGCGCCTTGGTGAGCGGGTGCCCTGGGCGGGTGTGTTTAAACTCTCGGACCCCCCACCCACCCCGGGCTGTCCCGGGTACCGCAGGTGACGGCAGTCGGACCTCCCCCGCCCCCACCCCCGGGGCTCACCTTGCCGGGGCAGCACGTATTCGGAAATGACCGGAATGTTGGTCTCACAGAAAGTGGTCCCGGACTGGTACTGCGCTTCCGCATCGCCGCCTGCGTTCCATCTGTCGACATTCCCCTTCATCCAGTCCTTCACCACGATGAACTTCTTCCGCTTATAGTCGTAGTACGAGATCAGTTCTTGGTCATAGACATACTGGTAAGTGTAGATCCAGTCCCCGGTGCTGTTAAACTCACATCCGAAAATCTCAATCTCGGAGTGAGCCCCTGAGAGAGAGAGAGAGAGAGAGAGGGGGGGTCCGTAAACTACCGCATAAACCACACCCCCAAGCACACACACAGGACACTGAGCCCCCCCCCTCACACACAGGACACCGAGCCCCCCACCCCCCCCCCCCCCCCACACACACACACACAGGACACCCAGCCCCCCAACACACACACACACACACACACACACACAGGACACCGAGCCCCCCCACCCCCCCCCCCACACACACACGCACAGGACACCGAGCCCCCCCCCCCCACACACAGGACACCGAGCCCCCCACCCCACACACACAGGACACTGAGGCCCCCCCCCACTCACAGGACACCGAGCCCCCCCCCCCCCACACACAGGACACCGAGCCCCCCCCCCCCACACACAGGACACTGAGCCACACCCCCCCACACACACAGGACACTGAGGCCCCCCCCCACTCACAGGACACTGAGCCCCCCCCCCCACCACAGGACACTGAGCCCCTCCCCCCCCCACACACAGGACACTGAGCCCCCCCCCCCCCCCCCACACACAGGACACTGAGCCCCCCCCCCCCCACACACACAGGACACTGAGCCCCCCCCCCCACCCCCCCACCCCCCCACACACACACACGCACAGGACACCGAGCCCCCCCCCCCACACACAGGACACCGAGCCCCCCACCCCACCCACACACACAGGACACTGAGCCCCCCCCCACACACACAGGACACAGAGCCCCCCCCCCCCCCCACACACACACACACACACACACACACACACACACAGGACACCGAGCCCCCCCACCCCCCCCCCACACACACGCACAGGACACCGAGCCCCCCACCCCCCCCCCCCCCACACACGACACCGAGCCCCCCACCCCCCCCCCCACACAGGACACTGAGCCCCCCACCCCCCCCCCCACACAGGACACTGAGCCCCCCACCCCCCCCCCCACACAGGACACTGAGCCCCCCCCCCCCCCCACACACAGGACACTGAGCCCCCCCCACACACACACACAGGACACTGAGCCCCCCCCCCCCCCCACACACACACAGGACACTGAGCCCCCCCCCCCCCCCACACACACAGGACACTGAGCCCCCCCACCCCCCCCCACACACACGCACAGGACACCGAGCCCCCCACCCCCCCCCCCCCCACACACGACACCGAGCCCCCCACCCCCCCCCCCACACAGGACACTGAGCCCCCCACCCCCCCCCCCCACACAGGACACTGAGCCCCCCACCCCCCCCCCCACACAGGACACTGAGCCCCCCCCCCCCCCACACACAGGACACTGAGCCCCCCCCACACACACACACAGGACACTGAGCCCCCCCCCCCCCCCACACACACACAGGACACTGAGCCCCCCCCCCCCCCCACACACACAGGACACTGAGCCACACCCCCCCACACACACAGGACACTGAGGCCCCCCCCCACTCACAGGACACTGAGCCCCCCCCCCCACCACAGGACACTGAGCCCCTCCCCCCCCCACACACAGGACACTGAGCCCCCCCCCCCCACACACACAGGACACTGAGCCCCCCCCCCCCCCACACACAGGACACTGAGCCCCCCCCCCACACACACAGGACACTGAGCCCCCCCCCCCCCCCCCCACACACACAGGACACTGAGCCCCCCCCCCCCCACACACACACACACAGGACACCGAGCCCCCCCCCCCCCCCCCCCCCCACACACGACACCGAGCCCCCCACCCCCCCCCCCACACAGGACACTGAGCCCCCCCCCCCCCCCCACACACAGGACACTGAGCCCCCCCCCCCACACACACAGGACACTGAGCCCCCCCCCCCCCCCCCCCACACACACACACAGGACACCGAGCCCCCCCACCCCCCCCCACACACACGCACAGGACACCGAGCCCCCCACCCCCCCCCCACACAGGACACTGAGCCCCCCCCACACACACACACAGGACACTGAGCCCCCCCCCCCACACACACACAGGACACTGAGCCCCCCCCCACACACACACAGGACACTGAGCCACACCCCCCCACACACACAGGACACTGAGGCCCCCCCCCACTCACAGGACACTGAGCCCCCCCCCCACCACAGGACACTGAGCCCCTCCCCCCCCCACACACAGGACACTGAGCCCCCCCGCCCCCCCCACACACAGGACACTGAGCCCCCCCCCCCACCACACACAGGACACTGAGCCCCCCCCCCCCCCACACACACAGGACACTGAGCCCCCCCCCCCACACACACAGGACACTGAGCCCCCCCCCCCCCCCCCCACACACACACAGGACACTGAGCCCCCCCCCCCCCCCACACACACACAGGACACTGAGCCCCCCCCCCCCACACACACAGGACACTGAGCCCCCCCCCCCCACACACACAGGACACTGAGCCCCCCCCCCCACACACACAGGACACTGAGCCCCCCCCCCCCACACACACAGGACACTGAGCCCCCCCCCCCCCACACACAGGACACTGAGCCCCCCCCCCACACACACAGGACACTGAGCCCCACCCCCCCACACACACAGGACACTGAGCCCCCCCACACACACAGGACACTGAGCCCCCCCACACACACAGGACACTGAGCCCCCCCACACACACAGGACACTGAGCCCCCCCACACACACAGGACACTGAACCCCCCCACACACACAGGACACTGAACCCCCCCACACACACACAGGACACTGAGCCCCCCCCCCGCACACAGGACACTGAGCCACCCCCACCCCGCGCCAAACCCATGACAGAGCGCACCCCCCCTCGCGCCAAACCCATGACACTGAGCCCACCCCCCCCGCGCCAAACCCATGACACTGAGCCCCCCGCCAAACCCACAACACACAAAGCCCTCATCTGAAAGATGGCACCTCGACAGTGCAGCACTCCCTCAGCACTATACTGGAGTGTCAGCCTAGATTTTTGTGCTCAAGTCTCTGGAATGGGACTAATTCACCCCATCTCTTTCACTCCTTAAATGTCAATCGGTTAAGGAGATAGACTGTTAGTCCCGCTATTCAGAGAGAGCCCATGCACCATGCTCTCACCACCCAGATATTAGCTCGCACTTCCAACAATTTGCAGCACAAAAAAATTGAGCTGAAGAATGCAGGAAAAAGTCTAATGGGGCACTCAGATGCACCACTCCAGCAAGATCTGGGCGAATATGTTTAAACCTGTTTCTGCTAACCTATAGAAGATCTAGGCTGGGCCTGGAACAATTGTGATTTAATCCCAAGTTCTGGCACAGACAAGAGACAGTCATGTGCTGGGGGCATTGCAAAGAGGAACCATGAGGCTGATCCACTGTCAGGGGGTTGAGTTCTGAGGAAAGACTTGGGATTTTCAGCCTGGAAAGGAGAAGATGCAAGAGGTGATCTTAGAGGGTGAAGTAGGAAGAGAGTTAAAATGACATCGCTGGCAGTTTCACTGAATGGTGAAAGAAAGACAGGGGCTAACATGAAAGGCCACATCTATAACTATGCGGTCAAGATAACTGACCTTTGAAGACTAAAAACAATTAAGTGGAGACAGGATGTCCAGCATTTCAACTGCCCGTAAGAACTTTATTATCTGGGTCACATTCCAAGGTATCTTTTAATCAGCGTTCAGCAGTTTGAGTGATTGATTGAGGAGGCAGCTTACACATGTTTACATTAAGATTCGTAACCAATCCATGAAGGTGCATGCGGGCCAAGATCCAATCAGGTGGCAGGAATGAATTGTGCATGAGATGGCCATGTGTATTTTAATGTACAAGAATGTAGTGTTTGCTGTAACAATTTGGAGAAGTCTGGCTAAAGACAGAGCAGACTGTCTCCCCACCGGTGTAATAAAGACACCTCGACTATCGATCTAAAACCTTGTGTCGAGTGTTGGTTTAAAATACTCAGGGCTATAAAAGATTAAGGGAATGGGAGGAAAAAAGTTAACCTGGAATATTAAATTAAACTAAATAGAACTAGAGGACAAGTAAAAAAACCAAGCATCAGGAAATTCACACAAAGCGATCAATTTATGAAATAAACTTAGCTAAAATGGTGATGGCAAAAAAGCCATTGAGGAAACAATTAGATGCTGCAATGGGGAATGGATGGCTGAGTTAAGATGGGCTGAATGGCCTCATTGATAATTACCTTGACATCTTGGGTCATCCAGTTACACAAGTCAGTCATTGCCAAATTGGACAGAAATTAGTAATTGTTTGGAAGGCCAGTGACTACCAGCTTCACCCATACCAGAGACACCCTGCAGTGTGTCATACAGATCAGTGTATCCAGATGGGACATCCAGCATAGAGGACATGGTAGTGGAAGGGGCTGAAGGCAGCTTCCTCAAATTCACATTGCAGCCATCCCTCTAAAGATTAAGTATCAGAAGACAGGTACTTAGCAGCCACTGCATCAAATTTGCCTTCAAAAACAAATAAAGGAAAGCAACTGAACAGAAAGTTGAACTTGGAAGAAAAATATTGCATCCATGCAGCTTGCTGATGCACCCTGGGGAAGCTAGGTACACTGCACGTTCTCAGACTGTACAAACCTAATTTGTTAAACAGTTTTGATAGAGTAACTAAGGAGAAACGAAGGAGTAACTGTTTCCAGTGGCAGAAGGGTCAGTAACCAGAGGACACAGGTTTATGGTGATTGGCAAAGAATCAGGTGACAAGGGGAAAAAAATTACACAGCAAGGTGTGATCTGGAATGCACTGCCTAAAGGTGGTGGAAGCAGATTCAATAGCAACTTTAAAAAAAGGAATTAGATATTTATCTTGAAGGAAAACAAGTTACAGGGCTATGGGGAAAGAGCAAGGGAGTGGGATTAATTGGCTAGCTCTACCAGAGAGCCAGCACAGGCAGTGGGCCAAATGACCTTCTGTACTGTATCATTCTATGATTCTCTTTGCAGGCATCCCCTCCTGAACACATTCCAAGGGGAGGTGGTGGCATTCAAGAACTCAGCACTTCCAAGCAGGTTTGTCACACACTCCAATGGCACAGATCCAAGCTTCGGGGTGGAGGGGAGAGGATTTAGACAGTGAGTTTGAGGAGGAGCAAAACAGCAAGCAGCTGGCAAGTGCTCCTGCACCATATGGGCCAAGGATTGGTACCCTACTAGGTTTGCCTTCAGGGGAATTCATAAACACACTCAAGGGCTGTAT
Source organism: Squalus acanthias (assembly GCA_030390025.1). Classification (NCBI taxonomy): domain Eukaryota; kingdom Metazoa; phylum Chordata; class Chondrichthyes; order Squaliformes; family Squalidae; genus Squalus; species Squalus acanthias. The sequence goes on along the minus strand of JASTWF010000088.1, from coordinate 264,583 downwards.
GCAGGAGTGCACCTTCAACAGGGAGTCATGGTTTTCACAACTGGTACAGACATCTGCAGGGAAAGTAAAGGACAAAGGGACCAAACCCAGTCTCAATGCTATGGAACACTTGGGCTCCAACTGTTACATTTTACAAGGGAATTTGCATGACCTCAGATGTCCCAAAGCACTGATCTATTATGTCCACTGAGGGGGGTAGATGGGGCTTTGGTTTAACATCTCTACATGGAGTACAGTTGTTCATTCACCCTGCAGACTGGCTTCAGAGCTGTGCATCAAAAATGGAATTCAATAAGAGTCAGTGCTCCCTCCTTAAATCTGCCCCAAGTCCTTCATTCCCCTTCTATTACAAAGAATAGTTTGAGAGCAAGGAAAGCAAAAAAGGTATTTCAGATAAACAACTGGTTATAGAAGTTCTCAGCAGGTGAGCTTGGAACAGATGGGGCATCTCCACATCAGCCTCTATTGAAGCAGATGTGGTGATAAGCCCATGGGTCTTGATGGATGTGCACATACCACCACAGGTATCATTGCATCTGTACTTGACATCCACTCATGAATTCTTCATTTATTATGCACTGATCATGGAATTCCATCTCAGTATTTGGCTTGTTAGAAGTTCAACAATCATGAATGTGACATGCTTTACATCAGCCATGTAGGTCAGTGTGCTCAATTTCCCCCACCCACAACAAGGCTCCTTACAACACCCACTGTAGGTATGGGCTTCATTATTGAGCAGCTCTACCAGGAGAAGGTTGTTTCCCCAAGCACCATGATGTGTAGTTTGATGCTGCACACTTGCACCAGGAATTTCCTTGGGTTTCTCCTGGTCTGCAATCGTAACTTCAAAAAGAAATTTAAGGCAAATCCCATTTACACATGGAAATGGGATTCCCAAAGTTACACTGGGAAAGCAAAAGCTGAGGAAGTTCACCTTGTCTCCTCCAGGTAAAAGCTAAGAGGCACCTTGGAATGAGACGGTGAGCAAAAACAATTTAAATGAAGAGCTCCATTCAGAAGCAAGGTCAGATCAAAGAAAGGCTGGTGAGATCTTAGTGTGAGAAACTTTAAAGTACAAACAAGTTCAACCAACAGCACTGTAGTGAGGCTGGGGTATAATACAATACTCGCAGTCATGAGGTTAGTAGGTAACCTGACATTACTGAATCAAATAACCATTCTCCTCAAAAGAATGGCAGTTTTTTTTCCATTCATTGGATGTGGGCATCACTGGCAAGGCCAGCATTTATTGCTCATCCCTAATTGTCCTCGAGAAAGTGGTGGTGAGCTGCCATTTCAGAAGGCAGGTAAGAGTCAACCACATTGCTGTGGGTCTGGAGTCACATATAGGCCAGGCAGGGTAAGGACGACAGATTTCCTTCCCTAAAAAAGGACATTAGTGAACCAGATGGGTTTTTAATAACAATCTGGTAGCTTCATAGTAATCATTGCTAATTTTTTAAAATTCCAGATTTATTTAATTAACTGAATTTAAATTCCACAGCTGCCATGGTGGGATTTGAAATCTGTTCCTGGATCATTAATCCAAACCTCTGGATTACTAGTCCATAACCACTATGCTACAGTACCCCTAGTTGGCTGCATGAGGAAATACAGAAACCAACTCAATGCCTTCACATCACCGAACTACACATTACTATCCCTCGAGTTCTTGCCTAAGATCAGCTTCAAACTGCAGGAATCAGACTGGCTCCAAGGCCTGGAAATTAGTCAAATCAGTTCAGATCCTGTGCAACTTTAACATTCTATTTAAAAAAGTAAGAAAGTCACATCTATACGTAGGATGTGTTGAAGACCTCGTTTACGAAACAAAAAAACTTAAATCACAAAACTTCAAACATCAAACTCATTCATAATGCTACCAAGCCAGTGAACAAAGTAAACTAGAGCGTACACAGCTTCAAACTTTAAGACATACTTGTAAAAAGTGTTGATAGTACAAACTAACACTATGTAGCGGGGATTGAGTATTCAAGGTAATCGCACTTTAACGAGATGTGAACTGCTGATTGATCAGCTGAATCTGCCCGAAATATCCAGCGCACATTACAAGTGACGCCTTTGTAATTGACATCTATGGTAATAGAAAATGGTGAGCTTAGTGGACCGTATAGACAACGGCCTCCCTCCCGCCCCCGGAGCCGGTCTAACTCCGGTCTCGCCCTCCCTCCCCCGGAGCCGGTCTAACTCCGGTCTCGCCCTCCCTCCCCCGGAGCCGGTCTAACTCCGGTCTCGCCCTCCCTCCCCCGGAGCCGGTCTAACTCCGGTCTCGCCCTCCCTCCCCCGGAGCCGGTCTAACTCCGGTCTCGCCCTCCCTCCCCCGGAGCCGGTCTAACTCCGGTCTCGCCCTCCCTCCCCCGGAGCCGGTCTAACTCCGGTCTCGCCCTCCCTCCCCCGGAGCCGGTCTAACTCCGGTCTCGCCCTCCCTCCCCCGGAGCCGGTCTAACTCCGGTCTCTCCCTCCCTCGGAGCCGGTCTAACTCCGGTCTCTCTCTCTCTCCCTCGGAGCCGGTCTAACTCCGGTCTCTCCCTCCCTCCCCCGGAGCCGGTCTAACTCCGGTCTCTCCCTCCCTCCCCCGGAGCCGGTCTAACTCCGGTCTCTCTCTCTCCCTCGCCCTCCCCCGGAGCCGGTCTAACTCCGGTCTCTCTCCCTCCCTCCCCCGGAGCCGGTCTAACTCCGGTCTCTGTCTCTCCCCCCCCGGAGCCGGTCTAACTCCGGTCTCTCCCTCCCTCCCCCGGAGCCGGTCTAACTCCGGTCTCTCTCTCTCCCTCCCTCCCCCGGAGCCGGTCTAACTCCGGTCTCTCTCCCTCGCCCTCCCCCGGAGCCGGTCTAACTCCGGTCTCTCTCTCTCCCTCGCCCTCCCCCGGAGCCGGTCTAACTCCGGTCTCTCTCTCTCCCTCGCCCTCCCCCGGAGCCGGTCTAACTCCGGTCTCTCTCCCTCCCTCCCCCGGAGCCGGTCTAACTCCGGTCGGTCTCCCTCCCTCCCCCGGAGCCGGTCTAACTCCGGTCGGTCTCCCTCCCTCCCCCGGAGCCGGTCTAACTCCGGTCGGTCTCCCTCCCTCCCCCGGAGCCGGTCTAACTCCGGTCTCTCCCTCCCTCCCCCGGAGCCGGTCTAACTCCGGTCTCTCCCTCCCTCGGAGCCGGTCTAACTCCGGTCTCTCTCCCTCCCCCGGAGCCGGTCTAACTCCGGTCTCTCCCTCCCGCGGAGCCGGTCTAACTCCGGTCTCTCTCCCTCCCCCGGAGCCGGTCTAACTCCGGTCTCTCTCCCTCCCCCGGAGCCGGTCTAACTCCGGTCTCTCTCCCTCCCCCGGAGCCGGTCTAACTCCGGTCTCTCCCTCCCGCGGAGCCGGTCTAACTCCGGTCTCTCTCCCTCCCCCGGAGCCGGTCTAACTCCGGTCTCTCCCTCCCCCGGAGCCGGTCTAACTCCGGTCTCTCCCTCCCTCGGAGCCGGTCTAACTCCGGTCTCTCTCTCCCTCCCCCGGAGCCGGTCTAACTCCGGTCTCTCTCCCTCCCCCGGAGCCGGTCTAACTCCGGGCTCTCTCCCTCCCCCGGAGCCGGTCTAACTCCGGTCTCTCCCTCCCCCGGAGCCGGTCTAACTCCGGTCTCTCCCTCCCTCGGAGCCGGTCTAACTCCGGTCTCTCTCCCTCCCCCGGAGCCGGTCTAACTCCGGGCTCCCTCCCTCCCCCGGAGCCGGTCTAACTCCGGTCTCTCTCCCTCCCCTGGAGCCGGTCTAACTCCGGTCTCTCTCCCTCCCCCGGAGCCGGTCTAACTGCGGTCGGACGGTACTTACCGGCCCCGGTGTCCCTCTCTCCATTGAAGAGGAGCGCGCTGCAGATAATGAGCGGGATCCTGATCCAGAGTGAGCGGGGATCAGCAGCCCGGAGCGGGGACATTGCGGAATGATTCAAGCACAGGGCGGGAGCACAAATGTAGATACAGAGAGAGCGGCCTTTAAATAGGGAGCGGGCAGCGAGAGACCAATCAGGACCGGGCAAAGAGCTACCAAATACGGCAGTGCAACGAACGACCAATCAGGGCCGGGCAGTGAGCGACCAATCAGGGCCGGGCAGAGTGGAACCAATCAAAGCCAGGCAGCGAGCGACCAATCAGAGCCGGACAGAGAACGACCAATTAGATAGCAAAATACTGCCGATGCTGGAAATCCGAAATAACAACAGAAAACGCTGGAAAAACTCAGCAGGCCAGGCAGCATCCGTGGAGAGAGAAAGAGAGTTAACGGTTCAGGTCGAAACCCTTCGTCAGAACTGAGAAAGGTGCAGGAGTTGAAACAGATAAAAATCTGTTTATTCCAGCGTTTTCTGTTGTTTTAACGACCAATTAGAGCTGGGCAGAGAGCGACCAATCAGAGCTAGGCAGAGAGAAACCAATCATGGACCGGGAAATTTATCGTCACCTGTTACCAGCGGTTACCAACCTTCAACGATTATCGGTCAGAAATGGACCAATCAAAGATCGAAGATAACGTTGTCTTAATTACTAGACAGAAAGGTTCCAATCAGAGCCAGTGGTCAGGTACCATCAGCTGTTACCAGGCAGAACCTGACTGCTCCAATACCGAAAGAAAAGAGACTTGTATTTATATGGCGCCTTTGTTGGGGAATTGGCCTGGAGGGTGTTGCACTGAGCAGTCCCGTACAATAAGGTTTTAAGCAGGTTCACGGACTCCCAGGCCGCCTGCCTTTTCTGCAGCCTGGAGGAGTCTGTGCTCCATGTATATATGGAGTGTGAGGGGTTGCAGCCTCTTCCACTATTTGAAGGGGCTGCTCCTCCATTTCTGGCTGCACTTCAGTCCCACCCTCCTGATCTTTGGTCACCCGGTGTGGAGGGAGGAGGGCAAGCCGGGAGATCACTTTGTGGGACTGCTCCTGGGCCCGGCCAATGTGGCCATTCACAGGTCCAGGTTAGATGCTGCTGACGGGTGGAGTGGGTCATTCAGCCCGAGTGCCTCTCTTCATAGAATCATAGAAGATAGGAACAGGAGTACGTCATTCGGCCCCGCTAGCCTGCTCCGCCATTTAATGCGATCATGGCTGATCATCCAAATTTAGTACCCTGTCCCTGCTTTCTCCCCATACGTTTCCCTTGATCCCTTTACCCTTAAGAAATATATCCAACTCCTTCTTGAATCAATTTAATGAATTGGCCTCTACTGCCTTCTGTGGCAGAGAATTCCACAGGTTCACCACTCTCTGGGTGAAGAAATTCCTCCTCATTTCTGTGCTAAATGGCTCACCCCTTATCCTTAGACTGTGACCCCTGGTTCTGGACTCCCCGAGCATCGGGAACATCCTTCCTGCATCTAGTTTGTCCTGTCCTGTCAGAATTTTATAAGTTTCAATGAGATCCCCTCTCATTCTTCTAAACTCCAGCGAGTATAAGCCCAATCGACCCAATCTTTCTTCATACGTCATTCCTGCCATCCCAAGTATCAGCCTTGTGAATCTTCGGTGAACTCCTTCCATGGCAAGAACATCCTTCCTCAAATAAGGCGACCAAAACTGCACACAGTACTCAAGGTGTGGTCTCGCCAAGGCCCTGTACAACTGCAGCAAAACATCCTTGTTCCTGTACTCAAACCCTCGCGCTATGAAGGCCAACATACCATTTGCCTTCTTAACCGCCTGCTGCACCTGCATACTTACCTTCAACGACTGGTGCACAAGGACACCCAGGTCTCGTTGCACTTCCCCGTCTCCCAATCTATTGCCATTCAGATAATAATCTGCCTTTCTGTTTTTGACACCAAAGTGGATAACTTCGCATTTATCCACGTTGTATTGCATCTGCCACGCTTCTGCCCAATCACCCAACCTGTCCAAATCATCCTGGAGTTTCTCGGCATCCTCCTCGCAGCACACGCGCCCACCCAGTTTTGTGTCGTCTGCAAACTTGGCGATATTACATCTAGTTCCCTTGTCTAGATCATTAATATATATTGTGAATAGCTGGGGTCCAAGGACCGATCCCTGCGGTACCCCACTAGTCACTGCCTGCCACTCGGAAAAAGACCCGTTTATTCCAACTCTTTGCTTTCTGTCTGCCAACCAGTTCTCTATCCAAGTCAATACCTTGCCCCCAATCCCATGTGCCTTAACTTTACACACTAATCTCTTATGCGGGACCTTATCAAAAGCCTTTTGGAAGTCCAAATACACCACATCCACTGGTTCTCCCTTATCTATTTTACCAGTTACATCCTCAAAATATTCCAGTAGATTAATCAAGCATGATTTACCTTTTGTAAATCCATGTTGACTTTGTCCGATCCCGTCACTGTTTTCCAAGTGCTCAGCTATTACATCTTTTATAATGGATTCTAGCATTTTCCCCACTACCGATGTCAGGTCTGTAATTCCCCGTTTTCTCTCTACCACCCTTTTTGAATAGTGGGGTAACATTAGCTACCCTCCAATCCATAGGTACTGTTCCAGATTCCATCGAATGTTGGAAGATGATCAGCAATGCATCTACTATTTCTAGGGCCACTTCCTTAAGTACCCTAGGATGTAGATTATCAGGCCCTGGGGATTTATCGGCCTTCAATCCCTTCAATTTCCCTAACACCATTTCCCTACAAATACTGATTTCTTTCAGTTCCTCCCTTTCATCAGACCCTATGTTCCCCAACATCTCTGGGAGGTTATTTGTGTCCTCCTTTGTGAAGACAGAACCAAAATATGTATTTAATTGGACTGACATTTCTTTGTTCCCCATTATAAGTTCCCCTGATTCTGACTGCAAGGGACCTATGCTTGATTTCACTAATCTTTTTCTCTTCACATATCTATAAAAGCTTTTACAGTCAGTTTTTATGTTCCCTGCAAGCTTACTCTCGTATTCTATTTTCCCCTTCTTAATTAATCCCTTTGTCCTCCTTTGTTGAATCTTAAACTGCTCCCAATCCTCAGGGTTACTGCTTTTTCTGGCCAATTTATATGCCCTCTCCTTGGATCTTATGCTATCCCTAATTTCCCTTGTTAGCCACGGTTGAGTCAACCTTTTTGTTTTATTCTTATGCCAAACTGGGATGAACAAATTCTGTAGTTCGTCTATGCGGTCTTTGAATGTTTGCCATTGCCTATCCACCGTCAACCCTTTGAGTGACATTCCCCAATCAATCCTACCCAACTCGCACCTCATACCATCATAGTTTCCTTTATTTAAATTCAGGACCCCAGTCTCTGAGTCAACTACTTCACCCTCCATCCTAATGAAGAATTCTATCATATTATGATCGCTCCGACCCAAGGGGCCTCGCACAACAATATTGCTAATTAATCCTTTCTCATTGCATAATACTCAGTCTAAGATGGCCTGATCTCTGGTTGGTTCCTCGACATATTGGTCCAGGAAACCATCCCGTAAACACTCCAGGAATTCCTCCTCCATAGTATTGTTACTAATTTGGTTAGCCCAATCTATATGTAGATTAAAGTCACCCATGATGACTGCTGTGCCCTTATTGCACGCTTCTCTAATTTCCCTTTTAATGCCATCCCCAACCTCCGCATTACTGTTTGGAGGTCCATATATCACTCCCACTAATGTTTTCTGCCCCTTGTTATTTCTCAGTTCAACCCATACAGATTCCACATCATCAGAGCTAATATCCTTCCTTTCAATTGTGTTAATCCCCTCTTTAACCAGCAATGCTACCCCACCTCCCTTTCCTTTTTGCCTATCTTTCCTGAATATTGAGTACCCCTGGATGTTGAGTTCCTAGCCTTGGCCACCCTGGAGCCATGTTTCGGTAATCCCAATCAAATCATATTTGTTTACCTCTATTTGCGCAGCTAATTCATCCACCTTGTTCGGAATGCTCCTTGCATTAAGACACAAAGCTTTCAGGCTTGTTTTTTTAACGCTCTTAGACCTATTAGAATTAGTATTTACTGTGGCCATGTTTGATTTATGATGCGGAGATGCCGGTGTGGGACTGGGGTGGACAAAAATGAGAAGTCGCACAACGCCAGGTTGTTGTCCAACAGCTTTGTTTGAGGTCGCGGGCTTTCGGAGCTGCTGACGAAGGAGCAGCTGAAGCAGCAGCGGCGGAGTGGTGGTCTCTGTGGGCGGGAGGAGGAGGGGGAGGGGGAGACCGGGCGGCGGGCCGCCACCAACAACCAACGACCACAACAACTGGGGTGCCTGGAGAGAGAGGACAGGAGAGGAGAAAGAAAGATGAGAGGGGAAGGCCGGGGCCGTCGGGCACCGGAGGAGAGGCCTTTCCACACTGCCTCCTCGATTGGCCTCCATTTTGGGAGGGGGAGAGAGGGGAGAGGGCAACGGGACGTCCATCATCTGTTTGGAGGGAGGGAGGAGGGGGGGAGCGGCAGCTGCGGGTGGGTGTGGTTCTGGTGCACTCTCCCAGAGACTTTGTTTTGTGGGTGGGGGGAGGAGGGAGGAGGGGAGGAGGGCCGGAACATCTAGGGGGTGTGTGTGTGAGTGTGTGTGGCTTCTGTGGAGGCTGGGCCGCACACACCATGTTGGACACCCCTTTCCCATTGCCTGACCTGGGACGGCTGGAGCTGCCTAGGTGAAGTCCCCGGTTGGTTTTATCTTATTGGGCATCGTTGGGACCTGGTGCGGGACTGGGCCTGGGCATCTCCGGCTGTCCCAGGTGGAGACGTCTTCTCCCCCCACCAGAAGACCACAACCAAAGACTTTTATTACATCGGAGAGTGCACCCCCCTGCCGGCACCCACCCGCCCACCATCCTGGGTGGCGGCCCTGCCCTTGCGGCTTCCCTCCTTCCTGCCCCCTCTCTCTCTCTCTTTGTCTCTGTCTCTCTCTGCCTCTCTCTCTAAGAGGCACCTCAATTAACATTTTATTAAATACCCATTGAGCAGAGGGGAGAAGGCCCCTCTCCCAATTCAATCAACTAAAGGGAGAGGTGTGCCTTCAATTTAAGAGCTCCCTCTGCTCAGGGAAAAAAAAACCGAGGCCATTAACACCTTCAGGCCTGTGACTTGGGGTGAGTGTAGCCCTTAAAGAACCCTCCATTATGGCGACCACATCTTCGCCGGTGGCGGGGGCAGCGAGGACGTACGCAAGCGTGGCAGCCGCGGCCACGGCCGCAGCCACGAGTCCTCCTGTTACCCCGTCACCTTTTACCCTCCTTACGAGGAAGAATGGGGTCAAGAGCTACACTCACCCCAACATGACTATAGAGGCGTGTGTAAAAGCCATGGCTGGGGTTGTCGGCCCTTCAGCCATCGTCGCCGCCTCTAAAATGTACGGCAAGGCTGTGTTCTTCCTGGGGTCGGAGCGGGCGGTGTCCCTGGCCATCGAGAAGGGGCTCACCGTGGGCGGGACCTTCCTGCCGGTGGACCCCCTTGAGGCCACCGCGCAAAGGATTGTGGTTTCCAACGTCCCGCCCTTTGTTCCGGGTGAGCTCCTCCTCCCCCACCTACGTCAACTGGGGGAGGTGAGGTCGGGGATCACACCCATCCCGCTCGGCTTCCGGGAAGCCAGCCTTCGGCACGTCTTCTCCTTCCGGCGCCAGCTTTTCGTCCGGCTGGCGCGGGAGGAGGACGCGGACGGCGCGTTCACGGTGCTCCACGGGGGGACCGCCCACCGCGTCTTCTGGACCTCGGACGGCGCGCGGTGCTACGCCTGTAAGGAGGTGGGGCACGTCCGCAAAAACTGCCCCGCCTCCAAGGCCGCCACGACACCTGGCGCGGCCGGGGTTGGCGCCGCCGCCCCCCCTCCCCCTGATACTGTCCGCGCGTCGACGGCGACGGATGCGCGGTCGAAATCGGAGGCCAACACCACCACGGCCTCCGGCGGGGAGGAGGGAGAGCGTCCGGGGGGAAGGAAGGCGCGTAGGAAAACTAAACACCTAAGGGCGGATCCCCTCGCGGAGGAAACATCGGAATTGACAGAACTCACGCCCGAGTATATCGCGGAGTTGGTCGGGACGCATGAGACTGGGGGGGTCCTCGTGCCCGGGCCCGCGACCGTGACCGCAACTGCTGAGGCAGCTGAATTAAGACCTGCGGCCGGGCTCGGGCCCGAGGGGCCCAAGAAACCCAGTCGTCGGAAGGGGGCAGAGAGGGAGGCCCCAGCAGACATGGAGGCCTCCCCCTCTCCGGGCCCCAACTTGTTAAAAAGAAAGCTCCGCCCCCAGCAGGAGGACTGCGAGGAGGAAGGTCCCTCCGCAAAAGGGGGGCAGTCGCCCGCCGCGGGTGCTGCGCCCCACCCCACCACCGTCATCGTCGCGCGCGATCGGCAGGGGTCGTCTGTCCCTCGGGAGGGTGAGACAGACGAGTCTGTCCGACCTGTGCCTCCCGGGGATGGGGAAGAGACCCTGCCCGTGGAGGGGGGCGCGGAACAACCCGCGGAGGGAAATGTAGTACCGGAACCGTTGCTCCTCGCCGGGTCGGGCGTCCTGGGGACTGGGGCGGGCGAGGCCAAAGAGGCTGAAGCCGAGCCCGCCTTTTATAACCCAGACATCTCCCAGGGACTGCTCGACCTGGTGGAGGAGTGTAGCAATCCCCAGCCTGCTGGGTCGGAGGTTGGTGGCGGGGAGACGGAAAGCCCCCTGACTCCGTCTCTGTTGTTGGCGCCGGACGTGCTGGAGGAATTTGGGATTATTTTCTCCCCGGTTTCTCCGGTCGCCCCGGCGCCTGAGGCGGGGGGGGGGCCCCGAACTGCCGCCGCCGCCTCCCGGCCCGGCGCCCCTGAAGGAGCCCAGGGTGGACTCCTCTGCCACCGATCCTGGGGGTGGGATCGTGACGGAGGCGGGGCCGGCCGGTGCGGCCGAGCCGTTCGCTGCACCCTGTGTGACGGATGGGTTGGCCGCCGGTGACGACCTCCCGGAGGAGGACGGGGACTCGGTGGGGGGCAACGAGGACGATTTGGAGTCCATCGGCAGCGAGGCGATGGACGCCCTCGTGCCCTTCACCGACTCTCCCCTCATCCCCGTAGGGGAACTCCGGGATTTTATGGCCATGAGCCAGGGTCGTCACAAGAAGATCCGGCTGGCCCTCGACAAATGGTCGGAGCTGACGCTGCTCGTCGTGTCCGTCCGCGCCGCCGTTAAAATCATGGGCGCGGACAAGGACGTTGGCCGGCTCGAGCTGCGTCGGCTCAAGACGTTCCACACTGGGCTGCTGAGGGAGTGGCGGTCGTCAGTGACCGCCCTCCCTCCCCTCCGTTAGGTAGAGGTTGCACTATGCTTCTGAGATGAAGATAACCATAGCCAGCCTCAACATCAACGGCAGCAGGGAGGCGCGCCGTAGATTCAATAACTTCTCGGTCCTTCGGGACGGGAAATATGCGGTGTGCTTCCTGCAAGAAACCCACACCGTTCCGGGAGACGAGGCCACGTGGCTCCTGGAGTGGCAAGGAGGGGTCAGCATGAGTCACCTCTCCAACAATTCCTGCGGGGTGGCTGTCTTGCTGGCCCCGCATTTTCAGCCGGAGATCTTGAGGGTCAAGGAGCACGTGCCGGGCCGCTTGCTCCAGGTCACTGTTCGCCTGGGAGGCGTGCCGCTCCATTTAGTGAACGTGTACGCCCCCCGGACCGGTGCGCAGCAAGTGCGCTTCTTCGGAGAAGTGTCCGCTCTTCTGGGCTCCATCGACGTGGGCGAGTGCGTCATCCTCGGGGGGGATTTCAATTGTACCCTCGAGGCGCGGGACCGGTCGGGTCCCCCGCGAAGCCCGGCGGCGATGGAGAAGTTGCGGGACCTGGTCGGGTCCTTCGACTTGGTGGACGTCTGGCGAAATCTCCATCCCGACTCCAGCGCCTTCACGAGCGTGAGGTCTGGAGGAGGAAGGTCCAGAATCGACCGCCTTTACATTTCCCGGGCGTACGTCTCCTGCGTTCCGGCGGCTTCCATGCGGCCGGTGCCGTGCACGGACCACCACCTGGTGTGGGCGGAGCTCGCTCCGCTGCGCGCGCGGGGGGGGTCCGCGTACTGGCATTTTAACAACCTGCTGCTGGAGGACGCGCGGTTCCGGGATTCGTTTCGCCGGTTCTGGGCCGACTGGAGAAGGAAGCGGGGAGGCTTCCCCTCCTTGAGGCTATGGTGGGACGTGGGCAAGGCTCACGTCCGCGTCTTCTGTCAGGAGTACGCGAAGGGGTCGACCAAGAGGCGGGAGGCCCGGGTCGGGCGATTGGAGAAAGAAGTGCTCGACCTGGAGTCCCGTCTCGGTCAAGTCGTCGAGGACCCGGCCCTGCGGAAGGTGTACGAAGAGAAGAAGGGCGCGCTGAAGGACCTGCAGCTGGTCGGGTCCCGAGGCGCGTACGTGAGGTCGCGGATCCAGTTCCTGCGGGACCTGGACCGCGGCTCCCCCTTCTTCTACTCGCTGGAAAAAAGACGGGGGGTCCGTAAGCAGCTCTTGGGGCTGCTGGCCGACGACGGATCTCTGGTCTCGGATCCGGAGGGCATCAGCGCGGAGGCCCGGGCCTATTACGGGGCTCTGTTCTCTTCGGATCCGTCCAGCGAGGATGCGCGCAGAGTTTTGTGGGAGGACCTGCCGAAGGTCGGCCCGGAGGGCGCCGAGAATTTAGAAGCTCCGCTAAGCCTGGCGGAGCTGACCGGCGCCCTGCGCCAGCTCTCGAGGGGCAAGTCCCCGGGGCTGGACGGGCTGACCGTGGAGTTCCACAGGGCGTTCTGGGACGTCTTGGGGGACGACTACGCGCGGGTCCTGGGGGAAAGTCTGGCGACCGGGGAGATGCCCCTCTCTTGGCGCAGGGCGGTCATCGTCCTGCTGCCCAAGAAGGGCGATCTCCGCCTACTTAAGAACTGGCGCCCGGTCTCCCTCCTCAGCACGGACTACAAAATTTTCGCCAGGGCTATGTCTGCTCGCCTTGGCACCGTGCTGGCCCGCATGATCCACCCCGACCAGTCCTACACGGTCCCGGGCCGGAGTATCCACGATAACATCCATCTGGTCCGGGACCTGGTCCACCATTCCCAGAGGGCTGGTCTGTCGGTCGCCTTCCTTTCCCTGGATCAGGAGAAGGCGTTCGACAGGGTGGATCACGAGTATCTTTTCGGGACTCTGCGCGCATTCGGGTTCGGGACGCATTTCGTCGCCCGGATCCGACTTCTGTACGCCGCCGCGGAGTGTCTCATTAAAGTTAACGGGTCTTTGACGGCGCCCCTTCGCTTCGGGAGGGGGGTGCGTCAGGGATGCCCCATGTCCGGTCAGTTATACGCCGTTTGCGTGGAGCCTTTCCTGCGCCTCTTGCGGAAGAGGTTGACGGGACTGGCTCTGCAAGGGCCGGGCGTGGAGGTGGTCCTCTCGGCTTACGCCGATGACGTGCTCCTCGCGGTCACGGATCCCGTCGACTTGCGGAGGATGCGAGAATGCCAGCAGATTTACTCGGACGCATCCTCCGCCAAGATCAACTGGGAGAAATGTTCTGGACTCCTGGTGGGCCCATGGCGGGTGGACTCCCTGCCGGAGGAGTTCGGGCCTTTCGCCTGGAGCACCACGCACCTCCTCTACCTGGGAGTCTACCTCAGCCCGGCCGAGGACGCCTGGCCGGCGAACTGGCAAGAGCTGGAGGCCAAAGTCACCGCTCGCCTAGGGCGCTGGACAGGACTGCTCCGAGTGTTGTCCTACAGGGGTCGAGCGCTGGTCATAAACCAGCTGGTGGCCGCCATGTTGTGGTACCGGTTGATCACTTTGATCCCTCCCCCTGCGTTTGTCGCCAAGATGCAGAAGAAGCTCGTCGACTTCTTCTGGGACAAAAGGAAGCACTGGGTCTCTGCCGCGGTTTTGAGTCTCCCGCTTAGGGAGGGCGGTCAGGCGCTGGTGTGCCTTCGCACCCAGGCGGCGACTTTCCGTCTTCAGACGCTGCAGAGATACCTGTACGTGGAGAATCCTCCTAGGTGGCGTGCGCTGGCGACGTATTTCTTCCGCCAGCTGCACGGCCTCAATTACGACACGCAGCTCCTGTTTGTGAGAGTGGGTGGCACGCGTGCCAGCCTGCGGGAGCTGCCTGTCTTCTACCAGGAACTGCTATGGGTTTGGAACAGCGTCGCCTCCGAGCGCAGTTCTCCCCCGTCAGGAGCGGCGGCCGTCCTTCGGGAGCCGCTGTTCAGGAATCCGCACCACCACGACCGCGGGTTCGGCTGGCTGGCGGAGGGCAGGGCTGTGCCCGGTAAGGTGACCAGAGTCGGGGACCTGCTCGATGGCGGAGGAGCGGGCTGGATGGCGCCGGAGGAGTTGGCGAGGCGCATGTCTTGGGTCAACGTCCGGCTCGCGGTCAAAGCCATCGAGTCGCTAAAAGTGGCACTGGGCCCCGTCTCCACTAGGTGTGTCGAGGAGGCTCAAGCACGTGGGGCGATCCCGTCCGAACTGACCCCCGTTCGGACGGAATTCCTTATCGGCGCCCGGCCCCGAATCCTCCCTCGGGAGCCGCCGCCTCACCACTTGAGCCTTCTCGGAGAAATGCCCTCCGTGCCCTTTCAATCCGCACGGAGGCGTTTCCTGTACGGGCTGCTCCTGCACACTCTCCACTTTGCCATCTTCGTCTGCCGTCCGGACACGCCTTGGCGTACCATCCTGCCGTCCGGCGGAGGCGAAGGTCCCCATTGGAAGGCTCTCTACGCGGGAGTCTTCCCTTGTTCTATTGGGGACTTGGCCTGGAGGGTGTTGCACGGAGCAGTCCCGTGCAATAGGATTTTAAGTAGGTTTACGGACTCCCAGGCTGCTTGCCATTTTTGCGGCCTGGAGGAGTCCGTTTATCACATTTATGTTGAATGTGAGAGGTTGCAGCCCCTCTTTCATTATTTGAAGGGGCTGCTCCTCAATTTCTGGTTGCACTTCAGCCCCACGCTCCTGATCTACGGTCACCCGGTGCGGAGGGGAGCGGGTAGGTCGGAGGACCTCCTCGTAGGACTGCTCCTGGGCCTGGCCAAGAAAGCCATTAATTGGTCCAGGCAGCGGGCGGTCGAGGGGGTCGTTCGGCCCGATTGCCTGCCTCTCTTCCGCGGCCATGTTCGCGCCCGGGTGGCCCTGGAGATGGAGCACGCGGTGTCCGCCGGCACGCTTGAGTTTTTCCGTGACCGGTGGGCGCCGCGGGGACTGGAGTGCATCGTCACCCCGGACTTCCAAATTTTGATTTGATTTGTTAAGTTTCATTTAAAGTTTTAATTGATTTACAGTAAATTTTGATTTGACAAACCAAAAAGATCAACACCAGGTTATAGTCCAACAGCTTTATTTGAAATCACAAGCTTTCGGAGCTGCTGACGAAGGAGCAGCAGCAGCAGAGTGGTGGTCTCTGTGAGCAGGAAGAGGAGAAGGAGAAGGAGACCAGGCAGCAGACCACCACCAACAACCAACAACCACTACTGAGGTGCCTGGAGAGAGAGGACAGGAGAGGAGAAAGATAAGAAAAGAAAGGCCAAGGCCATTAACACCAGAGGAGAGGCCTTTCCACACTGCCTCCTCAATTGGCCTCCATTTTAGGAGAGGGAGAGAGGGGAGAAAACAACAAAACAACCATCAACTGTTTGGAAGGAGGAGGAAGGAAAGAACAACAGCTACAGGTGGGTGTGATTCTGGGGCACTCTCCCAGAGACTTTGTTTTGTAGGTGGGGGGAGGAAAGAAGAAAAGAAGAAGGCCGGAACATCCAAGGGGTGTGTGTGTGTGTGTGTGGCTTTTGTAAAAGCTAGGCCGCACACACCATATTAAACACCCCTTTCCCATTGCCTGACCTGGGACAGCTGGAGCTGCCTAGGTGAAGTTCCCCAATTAATTTAATCCAATTGGGCATCGTTAAGACCTGGTGCAGGACTGAGCCTGGGCATCTCCAGCTGTCCCAGGTGAAGACATCTTCTCCCCCCACCAGAAGACCACCACCACCAAAGACTTTTATTACATCGGAGAGTGCACCCCCTGCCAACACCCACCCACCCACCCACCCACCATCCTGAGTGGCGACCCTGCCCTTGCGGCTTCCCTCCTTCCTACCTCCTCTCTCTCTCTCTTTGTCTCTGTCTCTCTCTGCCTCTCTCTCTAAGAGGCACCTCAATTAACTTTTTATTAAATACCCATTGAGCAGAGGGGAGAAGGCCCCTCTCCCAATTCAATCAACTAAAGGGAGAGGTGTGCCTTCAATTTAAGAGCTCCCTCTGCTCAGGGAAAAAAAAACCAAGGCCATTAACACCTTCAGGCCTGTGACTTGGGGTGAGTGTAGCCCTTAAAGAACCCTCCATTATGGCGAGTACATCTTCGTCGGTGGCGGGGGCAGCGAGGACGTATGCGAGCGTGGCAGCCGCGGCCACGGCCGCAGCCACGAGTCCTCCTGTTACCCCGTCACCTTTTACCCTCCTTACGAGGAAGAATGGGGTCAAGAGCTACACTCACCCCAACATGACTATAGAGGCGTGCGTTAAAGCCATGGCTGGGGTTGTCGGCCCTTCAGCCATCGTCGCCGCCTCTAAAATGTACGGCAAGGCTGTGTTCTTCCTGGGGTCGGAGCGGGCGGTGTCCCTGGCCATCGAGAAGGGGCTCACCGTGGGCGGGACCTTCCTGCCGGTGGACCCCCTTGAGGCCACCGCGCAAAGGATTGTGGTTTCCAACGTCCCGCCCTTTGTTCCGGGTGAGCTCCTCCTCCCCCACCTACGTCAACTGGGGGAGGTGAGGTCGGGGATCACACCCATCCCGCTCGGCTTCCGGGAAGCCAGCCTTCGGCACGTCTTCTCCTTCCGGCGCCAGCTTTTCGTCCGGCTGGCGCGGGAGGAGGACGCGGACGGCGCGTTCACGGTGCTCCACGGGGGGACCGCCCACCGCGTCTTCTGGACCTCGGACGGCGTGCGGTGCTACGCCTGTAAGGAGGTGGGGCACGTCCGCAAAAACTGCCCCGCCTCCAAGGCCGCCACGACACCTGGCGCGGCCGGGGTTGGCGCCGCCGCCCCCCCTCCCCCTGATACTGTCCGCGCGTCGACGGCGACGGATGCGCGGTCGAAATCGGAGGCCAACTCCACCACGGCCTCCGGCGGGGAGGAGGGAGAGCGTCCGGGGGGAAGGAAGGCGCGTAGGAAAAATAAACACATAAGGGCGGATCCCCTCGCGGAGGAAACATCTGAATTGGCCGAACTCACGCCCGAGTATATCGCGGAGTTGGTCGGGACGCATGAGAATGGGGGGGTCCTCGTGCCCGGGCCCGTGACCGTGACCGCAACTGCCGAGGCAGCTGAATCAAGACCTGCGGCCGGGCTCGGGCCCGAGGGGCCCAAGAAACCCAGTCGTCGGAAGGGGGCAGAGAGGGAGGCCCCAGCAGACATGGAGGCCTCCCCCTCTCCGGGCCCCAACTTGTTAAAAAGAAAGCTCCGCCCCCAGCAGGAGGACTGCGAGGAGGAAGGTCCCTCCGCAAAAGGGGGGCAGTCGCCCGCCGCGGGTGCTGCGCCCCACCCCACCACCGTCATCGTCGCGCGCGATCGGCAGGGGTCGTCTGTCCCTCGGGAGGGTGAGACAGACGAGTCTGTCCGACCTGTGCCTCCCGGGGATGGGGAAGAGACCCTGCCCGTGGGGGGGGGCGCGGAACAACCCGCGGAGGGAAATGCAGAACCTGAACCGCTGCTCCTCGCCGGGTCGGGCGTCCTGGGGACTGGGGCGGGCGAGGCCAAAAAGGCTGAAGCCGAGCCCGCCTTTTACAATCCAGATATCTCCCAGGGACTGCTCGACCTGGTGGAGGACTTTAACAATCCCCAGCCCGCTGGGTCGGAGGTTGGTGGCGGGGAGACGGAAAGCCCCCTGACTCCGTCTCTGTTGTTGGCGCCGGACGTGCTGGAGGAATTTGGGATTATTTTCTCCCCGGTTTCTCCGGTCGCCCCGGCGCCTGAGGCGGGGGGGGGGCCCCGAACCGCCGCCGCCGCCTCCCGGCCCGGCGCCCCTGAAGGAGCCCAGGGTGGACTCCTCTGCCACCGATCCTGGGGGTGGGATCGTGACGGAGGCGGGGCCGGCCGGTGCGGCCGAGCCGTTCGCTGCACCCTGTGTGACGGACGGATTGGCCGCCGGTGACGACCTCCCGGAGGAGGACGGGGACTCGGTGGGGGGCTTCGAGGACGATTTGGAGTCCATCGGCAGCGAGGTGATGGACGCCCTCGTGCCCTTCACCGACTCTCCCCTCATCCCCGTAGGGGAACTCCGGGATTTTATGGCCGTGAGCCAGGGTCGTCACAAGAAGATCCGGCTGGCCCTCGACAAGTGGTCGGAGCTGGCGCTGCTCGTCGTGTCCGTCCGCGCCGCCGTTAAAATCATGGGCGCGGACAAGGACGTTGGCCGGCTCGAGCTGCGTCGGCTCAAGACGTTCCACACTGGGCTGCTGAGGGAGTGGCGGTCGTCAGTGACCGCCCTCCCTCCCCTCCGTTAGGTAGAGGTTGCACTATGCTTCTGAGATGAAGATAACCATAGCCAGCCTCAACATCAACGGCAGCAGGGAGGCGCGCCGTAGATTCAATAACTTCTCGGTCCTTCGGGACGGGAAATATGCGGTGTGCTTCCTGCAAGAAACCCACACCGTTCCGGGAGACGAGGCCACGTGGCTCCTGGAGTGGCAAGGAGGGGTCAGCATGAGTCACCTCTCCAACAATTCCTGCGGGGTGGCTGTCTTGCTGGCCCCGCATTTTCAGCCGGAGATCTTGAGGGTCAAGGAGCACGTGCCGGGCCGCTTGCTCCAGGTCACTGTTCGCCTGGGAGGCGTGCCGCTCCATTTAGTGAACGTGTACGCCCCCCGGACCGGTGCGCAGCAAGTGCGCTTCTTCGGAGAAGTGTCCGCTCTTCTGGGCTCCATCGACGTGGGCGAGTGCGTCATCCTCGGGGGGGATTTCAATTGTACCCTCGAGGCGCGGGACCGGTCGGGTCCCCCGCGAAGCCCGGCGGCGATGGAGAAGTTGCGGGACCTGGTCGGGTCCTTCGACTTGGTGGACGTCTGGCGAAATCTCCATCCCGACTCCAGCGCCTTCACGAGCGTGAGGTCTGGAGGAGGAAGGTCCAGAATCGACCGCCTTTACATTTCCCGGGCGTACGTCTCCTGCGTTCCGGCGGCTTCCATGCGGCCGGTGCCGTGCACGGACCACCACCTGGTGTGGGCGGAGCTCGCTCCGCTGCGCGCGCGGGGGGGGTCCGCGTACTGGCATTTTAACAACCTGCTGCTGGAGGACGCGCGGTTCCGGGATTCGTTTCGCCGGTTCTGGGCCGACTGGAGAAGGAAGCGGGGAGGCTTCCCCTCCTTGAGGCTATGGTGGGACGTGGGCAAGGCTCACGTCCGCGTCTTCTGTCAGGAGTACGCGAAGGGGTCGACCAAGAGGCGGGAGGCCCGGGTCGGGCGATTGGAGAAAGAAGTGCTCGACCTGGAGTCCCGTCTCGGTCAAGTCGTCGAGGACCCGGCCCTGCGGAAGGTGTACGAAGAGAAGAAGGGCGCGCTGAAGGACCTGCAGCTGGTCGGGTCCCGAGGCGCGTACGTGAGGTCGCGGATCCAGCTCCTGCGGGACCTGGACCGCGGCTCCCCCTTCTTCTACTCGCTGGAAAAAAGACGGGGGGTCCGTAAGCAGCTCTTGGGGCTGCTGGCCGACGACGGATCTCTGGTCTCGGATCCGGAGGGCATCAGCGCGGAGGCCCGGGCCTATTACGGGGCTCTGTTCTCTTCGGATCCGTCCAGCGAGGATGCGCGCAGAGTTTTGTGGGAGGACCTGCCGAAGGTCGGCCCGGAGGGCGCCGAGAATTTAGAAGCTCCGCTAAGCCTGGCGGAGCTGACCGGCGCCCTGCGCCAGCTCTCGAGGGGCAAGTCCCCGGGGCTGGACGGGCTGACCGTGGAGTTCCACAGGGCGTTCTGGGACGTCTTGGGGGACGACTACGCGCGGGTCCTGGGGGAAAGTCTGGCGACCGGGGAGATGCCCCTCTCTTGGCGCAGGGCGGTCATCGTCCTGCTGCCCAAGAAGGGCGATCTCCGCCTACTTAAGAACTGGCGCCCGGTCTCCCTCCTCAGCACGGACTACAAAATTTTCGCCAGGGCTATGTCTGCTCGCCTTGGCACCGTGCTGGCCCGCATGATCCACCCCGACCAGTCCTACACGGTCCCGGGCCGGAGTATCCATGATAACATCCATCTGGTCCGGGACCTGGTCCACCATTCCCAGAGGGCTGGTCTGTCGGTCGCCTTCCTTTCCCTGGATCAGGAGAAGGCGTTCGACAGGGTGGATCACGAGTATCTTTTCGGGACTCTGCGCGCGTTCGGGTTCGGGACGCATTTCGTCGCCCGGATCCGACTTCTGTACGCCGCCGCGGAGTGTCTCATTAAAGTTAACGGGTCTTTGACGGCGCCCCTTCGCTTCGGGAGGGGGGTGCGTCAGGGATGCCCCATGTCCGGTCAGTTATACGCCGTTTGCGTGGAGCCTTTCCTGCGCCTCTTGCGGAAGAGGTTGACGGGACTGGCTCTGCAAGGGCCGGGCGTGGAGGTGGTCCTCTCGGCTTACGCCGATGACGTGCTCCTCGCGGTCACGGATCCCGTCGACTTGCGGAGGATGCGAGAATGCCAGCAGATTTACTCGGACGCATCCTCCGCCAAGATCAACTGGGAGAAATGTTCTGGACTCCTGGTGGGCCCATGGCAGGTGGACTCCCTGCCGGAGGAGTTCGGGCCTTTCGCCTGGAGCACCACGCACCTCCTCTACCTGGGAGTCTACCTCAGCCCGGCCGAGGACGCCTGGCCGGCGAACTGGCAAGAGCTGGAGGCCAAAGTCACCGCTCGCCTAGGACGCTGGACAGGACTGCTCCGAGTGTTGTCCTACAGGGGTCGAGCGCTGGTCATAAACCAGCTGGTGGCCGCCATGTTGTGGTACCGGTTGGTCACTTTGATCCCTCCCCCTGCGTTTGTCGCCAAGATGCAGAAGAAGCTCGTCGACTTCTTCTGGGACAAAAGGAAGCACTGGGTCTCTGCCGCGGTTTTGAGTCTCCCGCTTAGGGAGGGCGGTCAGGCGCTGGTGTGCCTTCGCACCCAGGCGGCGACTTTCCGTCTTCAGACGCTGCAGAGATACCTGTACGTGGAGAATCCTCCTAGGTGGCGTGCGCTGGCGACGTATTTCTTCCGCCAGCTGCACGGCCTCAATTACGACACGCAGCTCCTGTTTGTGAGAGTGGGTGGCACGCGTGCCAGCCTGCGGGAGCTGCCTGTCTTCTACCAGGAACTGCTATGGGTTTGGAACAGCGTCGCCTCCGAGCGCAGTTCTCCCCCGTCAGGAGCGGCGGCCGTCCTTCGGGAGCCGCTGTTCAGGAATCCGCACCTCCACGACCGCGGGTTCGGCTGGCTGGCGGAGGGCAGGGCTGTGCCCGGTAAGGTGACCAGAGTCGGGGACCTGCTCGATGGCGGAGGAGCGGGCTGGATGGCGCCGGAGGAGTTGGCGAGGCGCATGTCTTGGGTCAACGTCCGGCTCGCGGTCAAAGCCATCGAGTCGCTAAAAGTGGCACTGGGCCCCGTCTCCACTAGGTGTGTCGAGGAGGCTCAAGCACGTGGGGCGATCCCGTCCGAACTGACCCCCGTTCGGACGGAATTCCTTATCGGCGCCCGGCCCCGAATCCTCCCTCGGGAGCCGCCGCCTCACCACTTGAGCCTTCTCGGAGAAATGCCCTCCGTGCCCTTTCAATCCGCACGGAGGCGTTTCCTGTACGGGCTGCTCCTGCACACTCTCCACTTTGCCATCTTCGTCTGCCGTCCGGACACGCCTTGGCGTACCATCCTGCCGTCCGGCGGAGGCGAAGGTCCCCATTGGAAGGCTCTCTACGCGGGAGTCTTCCCTTGTTCTATTGGGGACTTGGCCTGGAGGGTGTTGCACGGAGCAGTCCCGTGCAATAGGATTTTAAGTAGGTTTACGGACTCCCAGGCTGCTTGTCATTTCTGCGGCCTAGAGGAGTCCGTCTATCACATTTATATTGAGTGTGAGAGGTTGCAGCCCCTCTTTCATTATTTGAAGGGGCTGCTCCTCAATTTCTGGTTGCACTTCAGCCCCACGCTCCTGATCTACGGTCACCCGGTGCGGAGGGGAGCGGGTAGGTCGGAGGACCTCCTCGTAGGACTGCTCCTGGGCCTGGCCAAGAAAGCCATTAATTGGTCCAGGCAGCGGGCGGTCGAGGGGGTCGTTCGGCCCGATTGCCTGCCTCTCTTCCGCGGCCATGTTCGCGCCCGGGTGGCCCTGGAGATGGAGCACGCGGTGTCCGCCGGCACGCTTGAGTTTTCCGCGACCGGTGGGCGCCGCGGGGACTGGAGTGTATCGTCACCCCGGACTTTCAAATTTTAATTTGATTTATTAAGTTTCATTTAAAGTTTTAATTTGATTTACAGTAAATTTGGGTTCAACCAAAAGATCAACACCAGGTTATAGTCCAACAGCTTTATTTGAAATCACAAGCTTTCGGAGCTGC
This sequence comes from Squalus acanthias, assembly GCA_030390025.1. Lineage (NCBI taxonomy): Eukaryota > Metazoa > Chordata > Chondrichthyes > Squaliformes > Squalidae > Squalus > Squalus acanthias. The sequence goes on along the minus strand of JASTWF010000088.1, from coordinate 242,157 downwards.
TGACGAAGGAGCAGCAGCAGCAGAGTGGTGGTCTCTGTGAGCAGGAAGAGGAGAAGGAGAAGGAGACCAGGCAGCAGACCACCACCAACAACCAACAACCACTACTGAGGTGCCTGGAGAGAGAGGACAGGAGAGGAGAAAGATAAGAAAAGAAAGGCCAAGGCCATTAACACCAGAGGAGAGGCCTTTCCACACTGCCTCCTCAATTGGCCTCCATTTTAGGAGAGGGAGAGAGGGGAGAAAACAACAAAACAACCATCAACTGTTTGGAAGGAGGAGGAAGGAAAGAACAACAGCTACAGGTGGGTGTGATTCTGGGGCACTCTCCCAGAGACTTTGTTTTGTAGGTGGGGGGAGGAAAGAAGAAAAGAAGAAGGCCGGAACATCCAAGGGGTGTGTGTGTGTGTGTGTGGCTTTTGTAAAAGCTAGGCCGCACACACCATATTAAACACCCCTTTCCCATTGCCTGACCTGGGACAGCTGGAGCTGCCTAGGTGAAGTTCCCCAATTAATTTAATCCAATTGGGCATCGTTAAGACCTGGTGCAGGACTGAGCCTGGGCATCTCCAGCTGTCCCAGGTGAAGACATCTTCTCCCCCCACCAGAAGACCACCACCACCAAAGACTTTTATTACATCGGAGAGTGCACCCCCTGCCAACACCCACCCACCCACCATCCTGAGTGGCGACCCTGCCCTTGCGGCTTCCCTCCTTCCTACCTCCTCTCTCTCTCTCTTTGTCTCTGTCTCTCTCTGCCTCTCTCTCTAAGAGGCACCTCAATTAACTTTTTATTAAATACCCATTGAGCAGAGGGGAGAAGGCCCCTCTCCCAATTCAATCAACTAAAGGGAGAGGTGTGCCTTCAATTTAAGAGCTCCCTCTGCTCAGGGAAAAAAAAACCAAGGCCATTAACACCTTCAGGCCTGTGACTTGGGGTGAGTGTAGCCCTTAAAGAACCCTCCATTATGGCGACCACATCTTCGCCGGTGGCGGGGGCAGCGAGGACGTACGCGAGCGTGGCAGCCGCGGCCACGGCCGCAGCCACGAGTCCTCCTGTTACCCCGTCACCTTTTACCCTCCTTACGAGGAAGAATGGGGTCAAGAGCTACACTCACCCCAACATGACTATAGAGGCGTGTGTAAAAGCCATGGCTGGGGTTGTCGGCCCTTCAGCCATCGTCGCCGCCTCTAAAATGTACGGCAAGGCTGTGTTCTTCCTGGGGTCGGAGCGGGCGGTGTCCCTGGCCATCGAGAAGGGGCTCACCGTGGGCGGGACCTTCCTGCCGGTGGACCCCCTTGAGGCCACCGCGCAAAGGATTGTGGTTTCCAACGTCCCGCCCTTTGTTCCGGGTGAGCTCCTCCTCCCCCACCTACGTCAACTGGGGGAGGTGAGGTCGGGGATCACACCCATCCCGCTCGGCTTCCGGGAAGCCAGCCTTCGGCACGTCTTCTCCTTCCGGCGCCAGCTTTTCGTCCGGCTGGCGCGGGAGGAGGACGCGGACGGCGCGTTCACGGTGCTCCACGGGGGGACCGCCCACCGCATCTTCTGGACCTCGGACGGCGCGCGGTGCTACGCCTGTAAGGAGGTGGGGCACGTCCGCAAAAACTGCCCCGCCTCCAAGGCCGCCACGACACCTGGCGCGGCCGGGGTTGGCGCCGCCGCCCCCCCTCCCCCTGATACTGTCCGCGCGTCGACGGCGACGGATGCGCGGTCGAAATCGGAGGCCAACACCACCACGGCCTCCGGCGGGGAGGAGGGAGAGCGTCCGGGGGGAAGGAAGGCGCGTAGGAAAAATAAACACATAAGGGCGGATCCCCTCGCGGAGGAAACATCTGAATTGGCCGAACTCACGCCCGAGTATATCGCGGAGTTGGTCGGGACGCATGAGACTGGGGGGGTCCTCGTGCCCGGGCCCGTGACCGTGACCGCAACTGCTGAGCCAGCTGAATCAAGACCTGCGGCCGGGCTCGGGCCCGAGGGGCCCAAGAAACCCAGTCGTCGGAAAGGGGCAGAGAGGGAGGCCCCAGCAGACATGGAGGCCTCCCCCTCTCCGGGCCCCAATACGTTAAAAAGAAAGCTCCGCCCCCAGCAGGAGGACTGCGAGGAGGAAGGTCCCTCCGCAAAAGGGGGGCAGTCGCCCGCCGCGGGTGCTGCGCCCCACCCCACCACCGTCATCGTCGCGCGCGATCGGCAGGGGTCGTCTGTCCCTCGGGAGGGTGAGACAGCGGAGTCTGTCCGACCTGTGCCTCCCGGGGATGGGGAAGAGACCCTGCCCGTGGGGGGGGGGCGCGGAACAACCCGCGGAGGGAAATGTAGTTACGGAACCGTTGCTCCTCGCCGGGTCGGGCGTCCTGGGGACTGGGGCGGGCGATGCCAAAGAGGCTGAAGCCGAGCCCGCCTTTTATAACCCAGATATCTCCCAGGGACTGCTCGACCTGGTGGAGGAGTGTAGCAATCCCCAGCCCGCTGGGTCGGAGGTTGGTGGCGGGGAGACGGAAAGCCCCCTGACTCCGTCTCTGTTGTTGGCGCCGGACGTGCTGGAGGAATTTGGGATTATTTTCTCCCCGGTTTCTCCGGTCGCCCCGGCGCCTGAGGCGGGGGGGGGCCCCGAACCGCCGCCGCCGCCTCCCGGCCCGGCGCCCCTGAAGGAGCCCAGGGTGGACTCCTCTGCCACCGATCCTGGGGGTGGGATCGTGACGGAGGCGGGGCCGGCCGGTGCGGCCGAGCCGTTCGCTGCACCCCGTGCGACGGACGGGTCGGCCGCCGGTGACGACCTCCCGGAGGAGGACGGGGACTCGGTGGGGGGCTTCGAGGACGATTTGGAGTCCATCGGCAGCGAGGTGATGGACGTTCTCGTGCCCTTCACCGACTCTCCCCTCATCCCCGTAGGGGAACTCCGGGATTTTATGGCCGTGAGCCAGGGTCGTCACAAGAAGATCCGGCTGGCCCTCGACAAGTGGTCGGAGCTGGCGCTGCTCGTCGTGTCCGTCCGCGCCGCCGTTAAAATCATGGGCGCGGACAAGGACGTTGGCCGGCACGAGCTGCGTCGGCTCAAGACGTTCCACACTGGGCTGCTGAGGGAGTGGCGGTCGTCAGTGACCGCCCTCCCTCCCCTCCGTTAGGTAGAGGTTGCACTATGCTTCTGAGATGAAGATAACCATAGCCAGCCTCAACATCAACGGCAGCAGGGAGGCGCGCCGTAGATTCAATAACTTCTCGGTCCTTCGGGACGGGAAATATGCGGTGTGCTTCCTGCAAGAAACCCACACCGTTCCGGGAGACGAGGCCACGTGGCTCCTGGAGTGGCAAGGAGGGGTCAGCATGAGTCACCTCTCCAACAATTCCTGCGGGGTGGCTGTCTTGCTGGCTCCGCATTTTCAGCCGGAGATCTTGAGGGTCAAGGAGCACGTGCCGGGCCGCTTGCTCCAGGTCACTGTTCGCCTGGGAGGCGTGCCGCTCCATTTAGTGAACGTGTACGCCCCCCGGACCGGTGCGCAGCAAGTGCGCTTCTTCGGAGAAGTGTCCGCTCTTCTGGGCTCCATCGACGTGGGCGAGTGCGTCATCCTCGGGGGGGATTTCAATTGTACCCTCGAGGCGCGGGACCGGTCGGGTCCCCCGCGAAGCCCGGCGGCGATGGAGAAGTTGCGGGACCTGGTCGGGTCCTTCGACTTGGTGGACGTCTGGCGAAATCTCCATCCCGACTCCAGCGCCTTCACGAGCGTGAGGTCTGGAGGAGGAAGGTCCAGAATCGACCGCCTTTACATTTCCCGGGCGTACGTCTCCTGCGTTCCGGCGGCTTCCATGCGGCCGGTGCCGTGCACGGACCACCACCTGGTGTGGGCGGAGCTCGCTCCGCTGCGCGCGCGGGGGGGGTCCGCGTACTGGCATTTTAACAACCTGCTGCTGGAGGACGCGCGGTTCCGGGATTCGTTTCGCCGGTTCTGGGCCGACTGGAGAAGGAAGCGGGGAGGCTTCCCCTCCTTGAGGCTATGGTGGGACGTGGGCAAGGCTCACGTCCGCGTCTTCTGTCAGGAGTACGCGAAGGGGTCGACCAAGAGGCGGGAGGCCCGGGTCGGGCGATTGGAGAAAGAAGTGCTCGACCTGGAGTCCCGTCTCGGTCAGGTCGTCGAGGACCCGGCCCTGCGGAAGGTGTACGAAGAGAAGAAGGGCGCGCTGAAGGACCTGCAGCTGGTCGGGTCCCGAGGCGCGTACGTGAGGTCGCGGATCCAGTTCCTGCGGGACCTGGACCGCGGCTCCCCCTTCTTCTACTCGCTGGAAAAAAGACGGGGGGTCCGTAAGCAGCTCTTGGGGCTGCTGGCCGACGACGGATCTCTGGTCTCGGATGCGGAGGGCATCAGCGCGGAGGCCCGGGCCTATTACGGGGCTCTGTTCTCTTCGGATCCGTCCAGCGAGGATGCGCGCAGAGTTTTGTGGGAGGACCTGCCGAAGGTCGGCCCGGAGGGCGCCGAGAATTTAGAAGCTCCGCTAAGCCTGGCGGAGCTGACCGGCGCCCTGCGCCAGCTCTCGAGGGGCAAGTCCCCGGGGCTGGACGGGCTGACCGTGGAGTTCCACAGGGCATTCTGGGACGTCTTGGGGGACGACTACGCGCGGGTCCTGGGGGAAAGTCTGGCGACCGGGGAGATGCCCCTCTCTTGGCGCAGGGCGGTCATCGTCCTGCTGCCCAAGAAGGGCGATCTCCGCCTACTTAAGAACTGGCGCCCGGTCTCCCTCCTCAGCACGGACTACAAAATTTTCGCCAGGGCTATGTCTGCTCGCCTTGGCACCGTGCTGGCCCGCATGATCCACCCCGACCAGTCCTACACGGTCCCGGGCCGGAGTATCCACGATAACATCCATCTGGTCCGGGACCTGGTCCACCATTCCCAGAGGGCTGGTCTGTCGGTCGCCTTCCTTTCCCTGGATCAGGAGAAGGCGTTCGACAGGGTGGATCACGAGTATCTTTTCGGGACTCTGCGCGCGTTCGGGTTCGGGACGCATTTCGTCGCCCGGATCCGACTTCTGTACGCCGCCGCGGAGTGTCTGATTAAAGTTAACGGGTCTTTGACGGCGCCCCTTCGCTTCGGGAGGGGGGTGCGTCAGGGATGCCCCATGTCCGGTCAGTTATACGCCGTTTGCGTGGAGCCTTTCCTGCGCCTCTTGCGGAAGAGGTTGACGGGACTGGCTCTGCAAGGGCCGGGCGTGGAGGTGGTCCTCTCGGCTTACGCCGATGACGTGCTCCTCGCGGTCACGGATCCCGTCGACTTGCGGAGGATGCGAGAATGCCAGCAGATTTACTCGGACGCATCCTCCGCCAAGATCAACTGGGAGAAATGTTCTGGACTCCTGGTGGGCCCATGGCGGGTGGACTCCCTGCCGGAGGAGTTCGGGCCTTTCGCCTGGAGCACCACGCACCTCCTCTACCTGGGAGTCTACCTCAGCCCGGCCGAGGACGCCTGGCCGGCGAACTGGCAAGAGCTGGAGGCCAAAGTCACCGCTCGCCTAGGACGCTGGACAGGACTGCTCCGAGTGTTGTCCTACAGGGGTCGAGCGCTGGTCATAAACCAGCTGGTGGCCGCCATGTTGTGGTACCGGTTGGTCACTTTGATCCCTCCCCCTGCGTTTGTCGCCAAGATGCAGAAGAAGCTCGTCGACTTCTTCTGGGACAAAAGGAAGCACTGGGTCTCTGCCGCGGTTTTGAGTCTCCCGCTTAGGGAGGGCGGTCAGGCGCTGGTGTGCCTTCGCACCCAGGCGGCGACTTTCCGTCTTCAGACGCTGCAGAGATACCTGTACGTGGAGAATCCTCCTAGGTGGCGTGCGCTGGCGACGTATTTCTTCCGCCAGCTGCACGGCCTCAATTACGACACGCAGCTCCTGTTTGTGAGAGTGGGTGGCACGCGTGCCAGCCTGCGGGAGCTGCCTGTCTTCTACCAGGAACTGCTATGGGTTTGGAACAGCGTCGCCTCCGAGCGCAGTTCTCCCCCGTCAGGAGCGGCGGCCGTCCTTCGGGAGCCGCTGTTCAGGAATCCGCACCTCCACGACCGCGGGTTCGGCTGGCTGGCGGAGGGCAGGGCTGTGCCCGGTAAGGTGACCAGAGTCGGGGACCTGCTCGATGGCGGAGGAGCGGGCTGGATGGCGCCGGAGGAGTTGGCGAGGCGCATGTCCTGGGTCAACGTCCGGCTCGCGGTCAAAGCCATCGAGTCGCTAAAAGTGGCACTGGGCCCCGTCTCCACTAGGTGTGTCGAGGAGGCTCAAGCACGTGGGGCGATCCCGTCCGAACTGACCCCCGTTCGGACGGAATTCCTTATCGGCGCCCGGCCCCGAATCCTCCCTCGGGAGCCGCCGCCTCACCACTTGAGCCTTCTCGGAGAAATGCCCTCCGTGCCCTTTCAATCCGCACGGAGGCGTTTCCTGTACGGGCTGCTCCTGCACACTCTCCACTTTGCCATCTTCGTCTGCCGTCCGGACACGCCTTGGCGTACCATCCTGCCGTCCGGCGGAGGCGAAGGTCCCCATTGGAAGGCTCTCTACGCGGGAGTCTTCCCTTGTTCTATTGGGGACTTGGCCTGGAGGGTGTTGCACGGAGCAGTCCCGTGCAATAGGATTTTAAGTAGGTTTACGGACTCCCAGGCTGCTTGTCATTTCTGCGGCCTGGAGGAGTCCGTTTATCACATTTATATTGAGTGTGAGAGGTTGCAGCCCCTCTTTCATTATTTGAAGGGGCTGCTCCTCAATTTCTGGTTGCACTTCAGCCCCACGCTCCTGATCTACGGTCACCCGGTGCGGAGGGGAGCGGGTAGGTCGGAGGACCTCCTCGTAGGACTGCTCCTGGGCCTGGCCAAGAAAGCCATTAATTGGTCCAGGCAGCGGGCGGTCGAGGGGGTCGTTCGGCCCGATTGCCTGCCTCTCTTCCGCGGCCATGTTCGCGCCCGGGTGGCCCTGGAGATGGAGCACGCGGTGTCCGCCGGCACGCTTGAGTTTTTCCGCGACCGGTGGGCGCCGCGGGGACTGGAGTGCATCGTCACCCCGGACTTCCAAATTTTGATTTGATTTGTTAAGTTTCATTTAAAGTTTTAATTGATTTACAGTAAATTTTGATTTGACAAACCAAAAAGAGCAACACCAGGTTATAGTCCAACAGCTTTATTTGAAATCACAAGCTTTCGGAGCTGCTGACGAAGGAGCAGCAGCAGCAGAGTGGTGGTCTCTGTGAGCAGGAAGAGGAGAAGGAGAAGGAGAAGGAGACCAGGCAGCAGACCACCACCAACAACCAACAACCACTACTGAGGTGCCTGGAGAGAGAGGACAGGAGAGGAGAAAGAAAAGAAAGGAAGGCCAAGGACATTAACAACAGAGGAGAGGCCTTTTCCATCACTGCCTCCTCAATTGGCCTCCATTTTAGGAGAGGGAGAGAGGGGAGAAAACAACACAACATCCATCATCTGTTTGGAAGGAGGAAGGAAGGAAAGAACAGCAGCTACAGGTGGGTGTGATTCTGGGGCACTCTCCCAGAGACTTTGTTTTGTAGGTGGGGGGAGGAAAGAAGAAAAAGAAGAAGGCCGGAACATCCAAGGGTGTGTGTGTGTGTGTGTGTGTGGCTTCTGTAAAAGCTAGGCCGCACACACCATATTAAACACCCCTTTCCCATTGCCTGACCTGGGACAGCTGGAGCTGCCTAGGTGAAGTTCCCCAATTAATTATATCCAATTGGGCATCGTTAAGACCTGGTGCAGGACTGAGCCTGGGCATCTCCAGCTATCCCAGGTGAAGACATCTTCTCCCCCCACCAGAAGAACATCAACAAAGACTTTATTTATCATCGAAGAGTGCCCCCCCCCTG